>ML686194.1:3037846-3052822 GCA_007922175.1 Pelusios castaneus
TTTCTTTCTTTCTTTCTTTCTTTCTTTCTTTCTTTCTTTCTTTCTTTTTAAAAAAAAAAACTTTAAAAAATTTAATTTTAATTAGAAAACTTTATAAAAAACCTTTCTAAAAATTGAATTTCAATTAAAATCAATTCAAATACAATTAATTAAATCCAATTAATTAATTTTGATTGCAATCACTTTGAATTCAATTAATTAATTTTGTATTTAATTCTAATTAAATAAACTGGTGGCCTTTCAGGGTTTTAGAAACTGTATTTTGGGCCCTCAGCCAAAAAGGTTGGGAACCACTGATTTAAAATGTAAAATTTTAAGTGTGTTTATTTGCTTAGTCTTTGTCTTTCTGATGATAACACCATCTTGAATGGAAATAATTCTAAAAGTAAATGTGTGTTTTGTTCAGGACCCTAGAAAGACATCATAAGGCTAGTAAACAGCACTGTCTCTAGTCCTAGTAATAACTTGCTGTATGAAAAGGTTTCAGTGACGTGGCCCTCGGGCCAATATCTTAGTCCTCATGTGATCCTCGTGGTGATTTAAGTTTGAGACCCCTGCTTTAGAGGGAAGAACATTTGTGGCTTATAGGTCAAATGCTATTTGACTTGTACATCACCTCTTTCTGATTACTGTCATTTACTCTGTCACTCCCATTTCAATTCCACACTTTGTTTTCATAGCCATTTTCTTGACAATGGGCTCAGCTAGACAGCAGTGTTATGAAAGCCTACCCTGAAGCTTTCAAATATATTTAAACATTCATTTCTAATGTTTCCCTGGAGATAGCAGCTAAAATTACATAAGTGAATGGATGGTGGGGAAAGGAAGATTAGAAAATGTTTTTTATCTAATTTCTCACAGCCCAACAAGTGGAACACACTAGTAAAACAGACAAAGTTGTACCACAGTCACCCAACTCTTTATTATATTTTGCCTTAATCTACATTATAAACTCTTTGCAACAGACTATCTAGGTTTGGCCTACACTGCTGGTGAAATTCAGCAGCAGTTGACGGAAAATACACTAAGTAGACAGAGTAGCGTGTGCATCTCCAAATCAACTTCCTAACTTCTAACCATGGCATCCCCATTACACTGTGCTGCCAGGAAATGCCCTCCTGTCAACACAACCTTACTCTTTTTGTGGGGGTGGATTAATGTCATTGACTTCTGGATCGACTGAATGGGTCTCCACTACCACTCAATCACCCCCCAGAATTGATGCAGCAGCACCAACAGTCCTCATGTCGATATGGACATACCCTTACCGCCTGTACAATCTCTAGCTAAAGCCTACATCATGAATGGGGCACTACTGTGGTACAATTAATAAGCAAGAAACTTTATTAAGCAGTGCTTCTTGACCAGTGATGTGAAATAGATCTTATCCTAAGTAATTTCTATAAGGGCATGATGATGCACTCATATACACCTTCCTTGCCCAATCCTAGCTAACAACCTTGGTGGGCTACCTGCCTTTCTTCCACCAGACCTAACCTTTGAGTTGATGTTTAGTGTACATTTGCTCTTAAATAATGGCAGAAGGAATCCGACCCAAAGGCATCCTGCTGGAAAGGATCTGCTTAAAAGCCCATTATGACCTGTTGAGTTGAAGGAAGCATTCATGCATTGAATACATAATGATTAGGTCAGTTACCAGAGACTGGACTTTGGTCCATTTCCTTTCCTGTTTATTTGGGGAGGAATTTTCTCGTAGAAAAGAGGTTTCTCTTCTCCCTTTGTTAAAGAGGACTAAATATTACAAGCAAATATTGAATGGAATGAACAGAAGCAACTAGCAATCTTGATATCTGGTTTCTAAAGAAGGGAAATTTCACTAAAACCCAACAGTGGCAACTTTGCTTGGATAAGCAGCTGAACTCAGTGTGACTAGAAAGTCTAAGAACAAACTGGTTGCAGAGGCATATTGCAGATACAGAGAGAAGACTGAGGTGGTCAAGAAAAAAAGACTTTGGGAACAAACTTAAGGAGCTTTTGATCGTGCAGGAGACATCCCGGACTTTGAGCCCTACTTTCTGAAAGACAACGAGCCAATTGCCATTATAAAATGTATATAGATTATAGTCTAATATTTTCCTGGGCATTAGGGCTAATCCTGGTCATTGGATTTTCCGCCAATGTTTTGGTTTTCACACTCTTTGCTACATACAGTTCTGTACAGAAAAGCCAGCTAGACATTCTACTCCTCAGCATGGCTGTAGCAGACATAATTTCTCTTATCCTGATGCCCTTCATTCTTGCATCTGCTGTCCAGAACACCTGGTTTTTGGGAGATATATTCTGCAAGATTTTCCAATTTGGTCTTTCTTTCTCCTGGGCTGGTAGCATCTATTCCTTGTGTGCTGTCTCCATCACTAGGGCTAGAATCATTCTGAGACCTTACAGAGCTCCACGGAAGACTATCATGATCATGATGCTGGTTGTAGTTTGGGCATTGAGTTTTATCACCAGCCTATTACTGCGTAGCCATGCCACAATGGAAACGAGGCTTGCAACAAATATGATGTTTTGCCTGCCGGCTCTTTACCAGCAGCACTACAAGATTGTCCTTACCCAGTTTATTCTATATTATTTGATCCCAGTCTTGGTGATTGCATTCAACTACATCCGGCTTGCTCTTTTCCTGCACAAGAGTCCCATGATGTCCTTGGTAAGTTCTAGGAACACCCGAAGAGCCTCAATAATGATATTTTGTACAACTGTTGCCTTCTCAGCATGCTGGCTTCCCGTGTACATCTTGGAGTTATGCATCTACTTGAAACTCTACCACCATGGCTATGCTTGGGACACTTTTTATTTCATCTGTAATATTCTTCAGTATCTTCACCCATGCATCAATCCTCTACTATATGTGTTACTGTCCAAACGATATTGGAATAAGAAGATCAAAAGGATCCTGTGTTGCCAGAAAATTAAAGTGAAGCCTCAGGTTCCTAGCCTAACAGAACCCTCCTAAAACTATTGCATGATTCCGGAGTGAATCCCAACAATGACAGTATGGTGTTTTAATGTTTATACGCTTATCATTAATTCTTGCACATCTTGGACTTTAAGATAACTTCAAAAACATTAAAGAGTAAAAAAAAAAATTTAAAAGAAACCAGAAACCCTAATCTGCAATTCCTCCTTGCCCCAAGCAGTAGGGGAGAATATTAACATTTTGGGTGAGTGGCTGAACTAGTATTTAATCCAGTCCTTATAAAAATGTAACAATCCCTCAGCAAGATGTTCTCTTCCTTTTCCTAATTGTTATTTTGTTGAATGTGCTATTGGAGTTTGGCTTCTGGACTGAAAGCCAAATTCTGCCTAATATCTCTTAAACTTCACTGCAGAGGTTTGATGTCAATAAGATTGGATGAATAATAGAAGTGGCTCAACTTGATTAATTTTAAATACTGTCTTCATTAGAAAATTGTGTCTTGTTTGAATGTGATTCTGAAGAACTGAATGGTCAGGTGACGTGAAGACTACTTGCCATGGTTTACACTGACCAGTCCGTATTGCATCAGCTAACAACTTTTCATAAGTGTTCATGCTTGATAGTTTTCTAGTGAGGACAAACCCTTAAACTGCTTTAACTGTACAGCAGAAAACAAAATATTTTTTATTTACAACTAAAGGTTCTTATATTGCACCCTCCTCTGTGGCATCTCAACAGCTGTTAGGTCTGCCTTACTGCATGAGAACAGATTCCATTAAACATTTGTTTGGGGAGGGGGAATTTTTTTTTCTTATAGCTTAAAGTCAACACAAATTCAGAACTCCCCCATCTCTATTTTTATGGCACCAAATAATGCTGATCTACTTTGGTCTAAATAATGGTATTTCCATCTCACTCATCTTCTAACACATACTTGACCAAACCTGCGAAAAGCTTCAATTTGTTTAAAAACAAAATTAAAAGTCACAAACCCTTTCTCCTCAAAACCAAAGGCTCTTACAGCACCTGAAGAGGTAAGGGGAGTTTTTGAATATTTATATAGGAAGGTAGGGAAAAGCTGCTTTAAAAATTGTGTACATTAAACTTTTCTAAAAGAAACTCTTGCAACAAAGTCTCAGTTCTGGGATAACCATCTTTCTGAAAAAGAACTGCTAATGTTTATTACTTCATGTTTTACTTTTTTGGCATAAAACAGCTGTGTGAATTTGTTTAATTTGACTTTAAGAGAGTTCACAAACATGCAAGTAAATGAATGCGGGGAGCAAGCATTCCAGAGGCCCCTGCTTTGCTCTTGATCTCTAGGGGTTGCTTTCAAGTCATGTTCTACGAGAGGAGAGAGTTG
Source organism: Pelusios castaneus (assembly GCA_007922175.1). Classification (NCBI taxonomy): domain Eukaryota; kingdom Metazoa; phylum Chordata; order Testudines; family Pelomedusidae; genus Pelusios; species Pelusios castaneus. Next base: position 3,042,151 of record ML686194.1, read on the forward strand.
TGGAAGGCAAAGGCATGAGTGAGAATAAACTCTGAAATTAAGCTATGTGGAATCACGTGTAACATTTGTGTGCCTGGGTTGTTATTGTGTATTACCAGATTGTTTTTAATCACACGCTTATAATGGCTCCTCTATAAAGCTGAAACACAGCATATTCATATCAGCACTCTCTAGTCTCAGTGGGGTGTTTTGACTGAAGGAAAGTGCAGTTTTGATCTGTGCTTGTTGATGAGGACGGACCTTTTTCAAGTTAAACACTTCCCCACCTAAGATTGTACAATCAAGCAAAAGATATAAAAACTGTAAGGACAGAAGCGTTCACCTCCTTTTTAGGACAGGCAGCAGTATCCAGTGAAACTTTACATACATAAAAAGCCAGAATTCACCTAAAAATAAAATTCTCAGCATAGAGGCACAGCCTGGAGAGTACAAACTGATCTTCATAGACACTTTGCTGGCAATGTATTTCAACCAAGACCCTGAGACAAGGGGCTTAATTCTGCTCTAAGATCATGTGCAATTCTGCCAATGTACATGAAAAGGCATAGGTGCATGCCAATACAGAATTTGACCAGCACCCTTTAACTAGGAAAGGAGAGTTAGACTTGGTGTTACAAAATTCCTAGATGTCTCACTAATGCTCCAGGGCTGCATGTTCACAGAGTAAAAGATAACCTTACTTCTTTTTCTGTTCATTAAACCTTTTATTCTGTACAGATAACCTTTAAACAGCGGCACAAAGATATCTATACGTATTTATTATAGATAATAGATTCTTTCCACTTTGAGCCCCATTATTGTGAATGCCGGATGAGCAGTCATTGCAGTAAGATCTGGACTTTTAAGAGAAGACTGAAGCTGCAGGAATACCTTAGGTAACTGTTTCAAAAGCAGTGTACTTGACCCTATGGACTATTTATATGAATTGCTGGAATGTAATGCTACTACTCTGTGAATAGAAACAAACACTGAGATATGGTATTTGATCTGTATGAGACTATCAAAAGTTTAAGTTTGGAATTGTATTTTTGTGTAGCAGTTGGGTGGGTGTATAAAACGTATGTGTTGTTGGGTAGCAGCTAATTCTGTCCAATGCAGTCTATTATTCAGTTAGAAATTTGAGATAAGTTGTCTTTCTATATTTGACTGATGGCTTATTTTGCTGGTGTATATTTTTCTTTATTGGAGAGAGCAAAGAGTTGAATTAGTCAGGGGGGACTCTCAGTAAGCTGGGGCAATAATGAGTGAACAGTGATTATGTGGCAATGGGAAATGATTATTTCAACAGTTCACTTTTAGACTCTCCCAGAGGGCTCTTTAAAGAGGCTTGCAAAGGGAGGAAGGAAAGGAAATATCATTGCAGAAGCTCTCTTTTACACACACAGGCACTGACCAGTCCGAACAACAAGAGAACCAGTACTTTCCTGCTGCACTCCACCATTCAAAGGTGAGAAAGATGCATCTCAGATTATGGTACAAAACACTCAGGGGCAGATTTTGGAACTGCCATCAGGGGAGGCAGCTCCAGGCCCACCACAGGCAGCCTTCCCCACAATCATGCCACTTTGCCACCCCAGGCCAGCCAGGAGGCAGATCCTGTTGCTGGCAGCTGCCCCAAGACCCCGGCCAGGGTTGGCTCTCACTGCCAGCGGCTCACCTTGGCTGGGGCCGGATCCCACTTCCGGTGGCAGGAGTGGGCCCTGGCTGGGGAGGCAGAGAGCAGCCAATCAGGGGAGGCCTCTTATAAACTCTGCCCCTGAAAACACTCATCACCTCAGCAGGCAAAAACTGACTGAGGGCTATTAATGGGGATTACATTAGTGTGAATTCTGGGCCTTTAATATGCATCCACAGTGTCCCCCTGGGAGTTACAGCACAGCTCTTTGGTCCACACTCTTATTAACACACCCCAGTCTGACCTGCAGGGCAATGAGGGCGCCCTGATGCTCAAGCAGAAAGGGAACTAGCATTCCTTATGCCACTTTTCTGCTTCTATTTAGGCAGACAGGTAAATCCTAACCTGAGCCTACAGAGTAACAGGGGAATTCTTCAACCACAATTGCAATTTAATGTAATCCACTGAAGACAGTAAAGCTTCATTAAGATGTCAGCCACCTGGAATATCTCTGTTGTTCAGCACTCAAACTGGAGGCTGCCCAGCGCACTGGCCGGCCCTGCCCCTACTGCACGCAACCACGTGTTGGCCGGCCCCGTGTAGACTGAAATTGCCAAGCAGTTGTTTCGAATGCTAGATTGCAGTTTTAATGCTAGTTTTTGCATTTTGTTTTTGCCTTCTATAACCACCATCTTTAGGGCTTTTTCCTAGGTCTTGTAACCACAATTTGATTTTTCCCATTGTCCTTCTAATGTGGATAGAGAAGGACAGCACCATAAACATATAAATGGTCAGTAAAGATTACAAGCTCGAGTCCCACATGTAAGAGTCACTCTTCTCCAATGGGTGGGGGGGTAGGTTTCACTTTTTCTGGCACTTCTAGGTGGTGGGGCCAGGAAGTGAGAGAAAGATCCCTGGATCCCATACACCCCTCCTGCTAGAAAAGTGGAGTGGGGAAGGGAAAGCATAAGAGGCTCTGAGACTGCCCCACCTCCCCCATTGCAATAACTACTAGAGAGAATGCCGGTGTCTCCCTGGCCTTAGTGAGCTCACAGAGTTGGGTAGTGCCAGAGGAAAAATCCTCAATACACAATGAAAGAAATGGTGATTCTCAAAGGCTGTCACTGCTTCTTCAGGGGGGGGCAGAAATGGGGGGGCTCTCTCTAGGACCCTCAGCTTCACCTGACAATTCCTCCTTCATGTGCAATCAGTGAAGTCAATGCTTGAACTCTCTCACCTCCATTTAAGTCTGTCAGACCTTCCCTTCCTGGGCTTGTCTTTGCTTCCAATCTCCCAACTATTTTCTTGGGGGAAGCCTGATACAGGTTTGTCACCACCTCACTATCCCAAGTCTTTCTGCCTCCTGTTCCTTCTCTGCACTCTTCCAATAGCAGACCCTTACTCCTTTATTGGCTGCAGCTGTGCTGGTTTGCCTCCATGATTGGCAGCTGTGAGGAGTTGTGGTCAAGCAGCTTGCTTGTAAAATAGCAAGGACTTTCATCCCCCTTTTTCTTTGTGTGGGGGTGAGGAGTATTGTACATTACAGAGGGCAATAGCAGGCTAGACGGATGGACACTTGGGTAAAAACAGCCCATACCAGAAAACAAGGGGAAAAATTTACACAAGGAACAAATTCCTTGCTATTTTTATTACTCCGTTTACCTCTCTCAGTTGCACAACCACTACACCTGTCTGTGGCTCAGCCTTATACTTAAACAAAATTGATTTGGGGGAGCTTTTCCAGTTCACTGTTGTTCTTTGGTTCTATACACACGGTATTTTTAAAACCCTCATTAGGGTCCCTAATGTATAAACTGTGGAGTCACAGGTTGTGGAATTGCTCCTTCACAATCGAGTAATTTCTGCCTCCGTGTTCCTTCCAAAAAGTTGCTTTGGGGTGGCCGATCTAACTTCATTGAACAAGAGGACATCACTTTGTAATGAGATTTTGATAGGACGAGGATAAAATTTTCAAACATGACTAACTGACTTAGGGCTAGATTTTCAAAGGTATTTAAGCACCTAAGGATGCAGCTAGGCACATAGTGGGATTTTCAGAAGGACCTAATCCCACCCCCCCCCTCACTTTTTTTTAAAGACCACTAGGCACCTATCTGCATCTCCAGGCACTTAAAATACCTTTTGAACATTGCCCCACAGCTTCCCCCCATACTCCTGGAAAATGTAAGTGGTTTCATTTACTGTTATCTCACTCCCTGGCATCAGGTCATGGTTTTGCAGAGAAGAAGGGGTATCTTTACCACTAGCCACACCCCCCAATTCTCTCTTTGGGCCTGTGATAGCCTGTTTCTGTCCCCAGTTAAGCTCTTTAAGACTCGTCTAGTCCAGCTCACTTCAAAGGTAACAAAAATTCAAATGTCTCAACAGGACATCCTTTCACTCCTCAGGCTACACCTCCACCTTTCTTCTGGTTTCGTTACCACACCAGATTCAGGGAGGAACTTGAAGGAAATAAGACATAGGAAACAGAAGCTACAAGACCCTAATTCACACGTTTTAGGACAGAAACAAAATTTAGGAGTTGTCTATACTTAAAACACTTCAGATGTACTGCTTCAATGTAGAGACTACCTACGCTGACAGGAGGAAGGCTCCTGTCCAAGAGGCAAGGGGACACTAGCTACACTGATGGGAGGGATTTTCCTGTTGATGTAGGTAATCCATCTCCCCAAGAGGCAGTAGCTAGGTCAATGGAAGAATTCTGGTAGTCTTCATGGAGATGCAGCTTGGTTTAGCTATGCCACTCATGAGGGTGGATTTTTCAAACGTCTGAGAAACGTAGTTAGGCTGACTTCATTTTCTAATGTAGACCAGGCCTATAGCCATTGTTTTGAGTCACTGTACCACCTTGCTGACAGTTTGTTTCTTGTCCATTTTTCGAGTTCTACGTAAGGGGTCTGATCCTGAGAGGTCTACACACCTGCAACTCTCATTATGTTCACTGGAGGTGTAATGAGAAGCTACAGCACAACACACGGCTCAGTGCTTCGTTTTTTCAGAGCCACGGATCAGCATTACTCTCTCAAAAGTTGTTCCAGTTAAATGTGTGAGCAGTTTTCACCTTTTCATGGGATACTCTCACAAAAACACCATCTTCTTGATCCTTTTAGAGCCCTTGTTCATTTACATTTAGAGACCTGAATTATCAGAGCTATGTGCTCTGATTCAAGTATCAACACACACAGAGAAATGATAAGTATCCTGTGGCAACGAAGTTCGCTTAGGATTTTAGGGTGTGTACGTCCTCCATCCTAACAAGCAATGTAAGGTTAGAGTGCCAACATAAGCATCTCTTTAGATCAGGGCTTGACAAAACAGGAGTGCCAAGTCGCCATGGCAACCAGGGTTTGTAGCCTGGCTCCTAGCTCTGCTGTGAAAAATGCAGTGGAATAGCGCCCTCTGGTGACCAAAAATGAAACTGATGGCACCTAGCTGGGAGCCAATTTTGTTGAGCCTTGCTTTAGATTCAATGGAAATTTACCTGGATAAATTTATTGCAGGGCGGACCTAATCCAAAGTTCCCAGAAGACAATGGGAATATTTCCATTAATTTTAAATGACATCGGATCAGGTCCCATAAATACCAGAACCCTTGGATTACAAATCTGCTCCAAAAGCACTCTCTACATGCTTTACTATGCATTTGCCATGTCTTTCCTGATATTTATACAATTGGGAGTTTGTGACTCTTCACTTCATATATCACCTACACTTGCACCATTAGAAGCCAACATATATATCATTAAAGGGACATCAATGTAATTCATCAAACTCCTGGGAAAAATTGGAGGGTTCCTTAAATGGGCTGATATTAGCTCTGATAGGGAACCCTCTGACTGCGAGCCTGTTCCTGGCACACCTCTGCTATTTTCTTCCAAATGTACAGATTCCTAACCACACAAATGTTTTGTCTTGTTTGTTTTGAACAACTGAGACATGTATAGCAAGGTCAATTGTTATGTTTGAAAACAGTTTATGCCTGGAGGATGGACAGCTGCTGTTCCTGGACATCTTTGCCCCATCCCCTGAAATTAGTTTCTGTTGACTCTGCTGTATTCAATATAAATCAAATGACATTTATAAACCATCTTTGGAGATTTTTAAGGCCCGGTTAGACAAAACCCTGGCTGGGGTGATTTAGTGGGAGTGGTCCTCCTTTTTAGCAGGTGGTTGGACTAGATGACCTCATGAGCTCCCTTCCATCCCTATTATTCTATGATTTTGGTCTCAGAGACGGGAAGAAAGGTACAACAGGAGGAGCTCATCTGGCAGCTGTGTCAGGTAAGGTGTTACAGAGTCTATTGTTCTAAACGAGAACACAAGAAAAGTCAGCATAAGTGAAGAGTGGGAGATCCATGAAAGGAAACAAGCACTGGGGTGGGTGCTCATATGTACAGTATAAGATCACTGGACTCTGAATGAGTGGCTAGGCTCTAGTCACATTCTAGCACTGGTGGAACGGAAAGGTCCATTTTATTCACTGGAAAATATTACTTTATTACAGTGCATCTGTCATCTCTAGGCACAGTGACAAATTTTTAACACACCTCATAAAATCTCAGCAGAAAGTTCACAAGAGATGAAACAGTCGCAAGTCAAAACTAAAAAGAGGCGTGTAGGCTTAGGAGACTTTGCATGTCCTTATTCTACTGAACCCTAGAGAAGTCTAGTTCTAAAGGGGGAGCCGTATTAGTCTAGTTCAGCAAAACAAACAAGGGGCCCTGTAGCACTTTTAAAGACTGACAAATGTATTTACTGCATGAGCTTTTGTGGGAGAAAATCCCACTTTGTCAGATTCTTGCAGCTTTTTTTCTCCCACAAAAGCTCATGCGATAAATAAATTTGTTAGTCTTTAAAAGTGCCGCTGGACTCGTTTGTTTTGGAGAAGTCTGTGAGCTCTGACAAACAGGGAACACTTTGTATTCTGATACTACAAGATGCTGAGTGCCTTTATCCCCCACTGGAGAGAATGGGACTTGAGTGCACTCACCATCCGCAGGACTGGTCCTTCCCAGAGCGTAGTCTGCAAGCAGAAAAAGGAATAGAGGAGTTGCAGTGAGTTGTGCCTTTTTTTGAGAGGCAGAGAGTTCACATTTAACACACTGCGCATGTGTCACAGTCCTAATTACTGTAAAAAAAAAAGTGTATTCTTATGGTGTGTTTAATACTTCTTTATTGGTAATGTCAACACCACCAGAGAAACCATGTGCACATACCATATGCAATAAGGTACCAATTTTCAAGGTGATAAAAGAACAATCTCACAAAGACCAGGCTCCTTTTCCAGTATCTTCTCTCCCTTTTGGATAAAGAACAAATTTGCACTGAAACAGGCACCGAGAACATCAAACAGACAACATACAGTATGTACAGAATGTCAACATTAATCAGAATATCAGGGGGAAAAGTTTAGATTCTCCCTACCTTAAGGCTTTTGTTTTCTTTCTAAAACTTACTGTAGGTGTTGGGAGCCACCCTTTGGTCATCCTTGTAAATGCAAAATCAATAAAACCTACTACAAACACTGAGGTTACTGTCTTCAGAAAGGAATTCTTGATAGCTGCTTATGAACTCAGCACACCAGTCTTAACCCGGAAAGCACTGCCTCCGATCATAACAGCACCTACTGTGTGTATCTACCTTACAGTGAGGTAGGGATGATTCATCACTGTTTGTGAAATATCTGACAGCGTAAAGTGCTGAGTGTTGTTACCACATGCTATGCTTTCCTTTCTCTTTTGTGGCCCTCGCACAGACCATTTTCCTCCCAGCGTTTAGATAACTGTAGGGTCACGTCTCACTAATCTGAGGATTTGATAAAAGCAACATGTGTTGTTATGCAGCCCTCTCTCTTCTGCCAGGAGCCCAAAATTAGAGGAATGAAAAATGCTCTACTTGGGCTACTTATTGCTCCATTATTTCATCCTGGTTATTAGTAAGAACAGAACAGTGTGAAAGGCAGATGGTCAAATATTAAAGGCTGGCAAACTGGTATCATGGAATTTTAGCAAAACAGGCTGGACAATGGATGTAACAAGACAAATATTTCAAGGAAGAGAAAATACACACATGCATCTCAAGAAAGATCAGCTGGCAGGACAAGAAGGGAAAGCTATGGAAATTGACCAGGGAGATTATGTGGAAAACAACAAGTTTAAATATAATCCAAATCTTGTTTTGCATTAAAACGATAGACCCTGCATGGAAAGGCAGAAATGCACCCTTTTTCTTTGCTCTAGCCTCAGGTGATCTTTACAAGCCCTTAGAAGTGTCCTCTGTACAGTCACTTTTTACTCATTCCCGTTTTTACTATTAGTAGGGCTGGTCCATGAAGCAAAGACTGCCCACAAGGGAATATGAAAGTTTGATGCCTGGGTACACAATACTGAATAACCTAGACATTAAGGGAAAGAAGTAATTCTGAGAACGGATGGCTAAAGCAGCAAGGGGACTTGGGCAGGGGGAACTAAGGTATAGATGAGTATGTGAAGAAAAACAAACAAACAAACAAAAACAGAACCAAAATTTAAACAAAAGAAAAGCTGACAGGTGGAAAGACCAGTTTGTCATAGAGAAGATTGTAAATCATTATTAAAGATAACAGAGAGCAAGGTGGGATTCCTAGCTGTTTTCTGTCCTCACACTTCCCACAAGAGAGTTTCAATAATGAAATAAACAACAATAAGGACTTATGTAGTTCTTCACATGTTCAAAGTGTTTAACGAACATTAATCAATTAAACTTCAACACCCCTGTGGGGTAGATATTACTATCCAGAGTTTGCAGTTCAGGAAAACAGACACAAAAAAACAAAGTGACCTGTCCAAGCCCACACAGCAAGTGAGAAGCAGAACTGGGATTAAGACTCAGGAATTCCCAGTCCTGTGCTCAATTAAGTAGACCTCATGGACTGTCATTTTCGTTTATTTACATTGCTGCCATTCAATGGAAGTTTAATAGTCCCTTGAATTTCCATTGGCTGACTAAGAAGCAGTTTGTTGATTAGCTACAAAAACAGTCCCTTGCCAGTCTGCTTTGCCTAGAAAGGCAGTAGCTGCTAAATGATACCGTATGTGGAATATTAAAGTAATGGAAAGAAAATGAGACAGGACTGGGGGAGTCATTACAATTTCTCTGAGGTGTGGAGGGCCACACACCACAAGCACCTACCTGGGGGAGGGGAGAGGGGGGGAAAATGGTTTATTCAATATGGTCCCATGTAGCATTATCACAGCACTGCACAGCCTTTTGATTTGACATGATATATTTACACATTACAGCCTGTGCCAATTTGGACGTATTCAAAGCAGAAATGCCAATGTCCAAATAGTCCCCAAAATACATCAGTCATCAATAGTCTCAGCTACCATTCCCAACTGACTCACTGTGTACATTAACCCAATATAATAGGATGTCACTGTGAAAGGAATAATCACTCCCAAGAAACAAAGCAAAGCTCTCAGAACCTCATCTTGGATTGGAAATCATTGGATTAATGCACACCAGATTTGAAAGCTGTCATTCAGAGATATTACTCTGGGCAGGGGGTGAATCTGGAAGCCATCGCTCTTCACAAACTATTCAGCACATAAGTCACTGAGCGATAGAATGCAGACTGTCTGACTGCTGTGAAGAGATCTCCATGTATTTTGTTCTGATTGTGATCTGGAATGCCTTTGGGGGATGCTTGGGGGGAAAAAATCGAGTACTGCAGAAAAATGAAGGAAAACAAATCATCAGATAATGTGTCTAAGGAAAGCTGTCACAAGGTAATGGCCTCCTGCTTGTATCTACCCTAAGACACTGAAACGACATGTTTTTAAAATATAAAACAGGGATTTTATGCAAGTATTCCATTCCGGTCACTTTATCCTACCCGGGAGTAGGTGTGATTGCTTTGTCCACTTGGGCTGGTGTAACAGAGGCAGCTGTTCCTTGTGTTTCATATTTTCAAACCATGACCACTCACGTGGGCAAAAATTGTATGCATATAATCTGTTTGCCAAACTGGACTGCAGGCACTACATTGAGTGCTTACGCCTTCGGCTGCTTGATTTCTGTAGTCCAACTAGCAGCAGCAGTTTGTTTTGTGGGCCCAAAACCTGCAGGCACACATTCCCCACTCCCTGTCAAAAAAGATGCTTATCTGTTGATTGAACCACTGTGAGAGATCAGCTCAAATTCTTCACCTTCCCATGTTACAAGGATACGGGGCCCAGTCCCAGCAGCAGCTGGGCTATGGACTGTCAGAAAGCTGTGGCATGGGCTCTGCAGATACCTAAAGGATTCTAAAAGAGGCTAGGCCTCCTCTAAGGCAAGAGATGTTCACGTGTAAGACTTTCATGACTGTCCAATCTCTCTCTTGTGCCTGGTGAGGAGTTGTGGATTCCACCCAGTCAGACGGAGTGAGCAGACCCTTCAGAACTTGTCAACCAGTAAAAGAAGAGGGTCCCATTAGAATAAAGATCTCCCCAGACAATTTGGGAGGAGCTGTGAGGAGAAGAAGGGAACCTTTGCCCCAAAAAGTGACTCTCTCCACATCCCCCAAATCAGCACATATGAAAAGTCAAGTGGTCTAGGTCTCATCTCTTCTTACTCTTTCCCTCTGGGGCAGCAAGGGGATCACCAGAGGATAAAGTAACCTATGTAACACCATCTGGTGGTAGAGGAAAGGACCAGGATTCACACAGAGCTCCTTGGGTGATTGTCATGTTGGTGGCAGTTTATTTACATGAGTTCTCCTCTTTCCACCACACCTCTGAGCTGCCTCACTTTCCTTTATCCACTGGTGTACCAACACCAGTTTGGAGCCAGCTCACTTAGCCATCTGGGGATCAGGTGCATTCTACTGCCACATAACCTGCCTACAAGATTTCTTGTTTTTACAATTTGATCTTAAAAGGAGAGTATTTGGAGAAGCTAACTGAATAAATCAAACAATTTTAAAAATCTTTTCTCCTGATGAGCCTTTCCCCAAATGGAGTTTAGTTCTTTCTTTCTTTCTTTCTTTCTTTCTTTCTTTCTTTCTTTCTTTCT
>ML686194.1:3052832-3079325 GCA_007922175.1 Pelusios castaneus
TCTTTCTTTCTTTCTTTCTTTCTTTCTTTCTTTCTTTCTTTCTTTCTGTAAGGAGTAATTCAATGCCTGTCACCAACTTGCATTAAAAGAACACCCAGTACCCTGGGCAGCACTTTTAAGTCTTTGTACAAATCACCCCGCTGCTTATATGGGTATTTCATAAGAAACTACAGGAAAAATTTCAAATTCCCAATGGACACCTAACTGCCATTTATGCCTCTGAAACTCTTCGTCACAGCATTACTCTAGAAAAGATAAAATTAATTATTAAAGTACAAATAATCTCATACTCTGTGCATCTAACAGGACATTGCCAGACTACAACCCATATTTTAAAAATAATTCCGTATCTTTCATGCTTCTCTTAATTTATTAAAACAGAAATCCTGCTTGTTTACCTTTCGAATTTCATTAAAATGGGGCTGTAAAACTAAACTGATTACTCTCTGCTTCCTATATCAAGAACCAAGATAGTGCTATTGTATCTGAATTGCACATACTGCTTGGCATTGTTTAAATTAAAAACAAAACAAAACAAAAAACTAGCAACAAAAAGTAGGTTTAATTTGAAATTCTCAGAAATCTTGGAAGCATTTCAATTAAGTTTTGCAACTTTTTTTTTTTAAACAGAACCAATATTTCATGCATAGTCTGTGTGCCCGTGTCTCATTCAGAAATGGAAATAGTTTATTTCTTCCAAAAATGACTGATGAGGTGAAAGGAAAAAATGGTGCAATTACACTTCTGTCGTATTGGGCAAATACACAGAGCAGACCAATATGTTTTGTCCAAAGGCTGGAAAACATCTAAGTGACTCCCAACTGTCTGAAAATATGTTGTACTTAAGAAAAATACGGTGTTCCAAGCCTGTAGATGGCGTAATATCTCTGCTCATTATATAGATCCCATCATTATGCAGAGTACAAGTCAAGTTGAGACCTGATTTGGAAGTGTTTTCCTTGAGGTAGAGCCATTCTCTAGTAGCAACGTTGTAAGACTGCACTGTTAACATGTCCTCGCTTTGACTGGATTTTTGGTTAGGTCCCAGTTCATGAATACAACCCCCTACCAGATAGATGGTTTCCTCGACAGAGAGCATCTGCTGTTTGCGAATGTGGACATCACACAGCTCAAAGTTGGTCCAGCAGTCAGAGAAAGGACAGTACTGCAAAATGTTCATATTCCTGTCTAAAACAAAGGAGAGGTGATTATGCAAAAACTCAAGCCACATCAGTGGAGGACTCTTCCTTCTTATATTGCAGGGGTGACCAAGTTTACTCACCCCCCGACAGCCACCTTCCCCACTGCAGAGCAACCACCCTGCCATAGGGCAGAAACTACGAGCTCCCCACCCCAGTCTGGTAGGCAGCGAATGAGGGGGTGGGGGATATAGGGGACCCTGCAAGCCACAATTTAACTGTAAAAGAGCTGCATGTGGCTCACAAACCACAGTCTGGCCACCCCTATTATATGGTACATCAATCAGTATTACAGATTGTTGGTTCGACACTTCCTTATAAACAACACACAACAATCAGGGTTTGAACAGACATTGATTCTTTAGAACCAGTGTGAACAAGTGCTGGGCAATCTTTTCCTTTTTGAGAATGGAGTCTCTGATCACTCTTTTTTTGCATAAGGAAAGATTAAATTGCTTCTGGCACGCTGATTACATGATCCAAGTGGTCCCAGTATGAAGGGAGTGGAGGGGTTAGTTCAATAATTCCTACTTGTTAGTTTGTGTTCTTTTTAATCTTTGGTCACTGACTAATATTTGAAAATTGCTCCACTTCCCCCTGCAGAAGATATTTTCAGGTCTCAGCCAGTCATCACAGATGAATCAGATTTTCATGTAAGGACTAAGTTTCTTTAATAGTTGTCAGGTGATGATTTATCATCTAAACTTATTCTAGTGCATTGCATTTCACTCCACAAATCAAATTTTTATGCAATAAAACTAATAAATCCAGCTATAATTCAGCAAGTGACATGAATGACCTAATGGCAAGTTTTCAAACCCTCATAAAGACAGAAATATAGAAGTTGTCAAAACAATTCAAGAACTAAGAGCTGCAGTGAGGGATGGAAGGGACAAGAAAAAGTTGAGGTCCTATTTACACTTCAGTTACACCACATTTACATGACATCAAGGCATCTGATTATAACAGTTATATTCAGAACTAGTTACAAAAGTGATTACATATAGATAAATACCGTATCTATTTTATGGGATAGGGCAGTGGTTTTCAAACTTTTCTTCACGGAACGCATTTCAAAAAAATCACTTATGCCCACGACCCAATAATTATATCTTTGAGCAATGCATTCTAGTCTTTTGGCGGCAGCAGCAGGGGGTACCACAACCCAGTGCCTAAGGGTCCCGACCCTATGTTTGAAAACTACTGGTATAGGGGGACCATAATCAAGTTCTGTAACTAAGCTTGGTTAAGTGTATGTAGAATAGACAGGAACCTCAATTGGTTAACAAAGTAGCTTTCAATCTCTTGGTTCAAATTCTAGCTCCATTCACAAGTGAAAAAGTGCATGGATATCTTAGCCTGGTCTCTTAATAGAACTTGGTCTATATCAAAAGTCTACCATGTTTGACAATCTTTGCTTAAGATGGCCCCACAACTGAAGATGGTGTCATAGATCAAGACTGACATATATTGGCAAAGCTTCATACAGGTATAAATACAGAGCGGCAATGGATATTTTATGTTGGTCAAGACTGACATACATTAACAGTACTATTATAGGGAGAAGTTGCCATAGCATTTACTTGTCCTGTGACTGGTTCTAGCTATTGCCTATAACTCTTTCATGAACAATGAATTCACATTAAATTTAGTAAATGGAAAAAAAAAATCTTTTGGTAAAACTGTGTATATAAATGATCAACAAATGCTGTATTTGCATGATTTCAGTCAACATATAATAGAACATTCTTTGACTCTTCTGTCGGATTTCCTTCAGAATACCTAGCAGCGGTAGGCATTCATAGCAATCCTTTTTCCAGAAAACAACAACAACAACAAAGACACATTGGCTATGTCTACACTTGTTAATTTAAGTCGACTTAGCATGACCACACTTAAATTTTAAGTCGACTTTGAGGGGACCCAACAAAGTCGACCTAGAGCATCCACACTGGACGCCTAGTTAGACTTTTAGGGGCTAGGTGGACCTGGGACTGGTCCATGGTGGCAGGGGGGGCACCCCTTGCCAAGTGCCAGGGGGCTCAGCCTTTGCCCCATTGTACCTGGATACAATGGGGCAAAGGGGGACAGGGACCCTGGCAGGGCATAGGGGCAGGGTGGGCAGGGCTCTGCCCTGCCCTGTGGGGTGGGAGGGAATGCCAGGCTCTCCCTGTGCCAGCCACCCTGGCAGGGAGGGCAGTGGGGAAGCCCTGGAGGCCCCTAAGTCAACTTAGAGTCGACTTAGGGGTACTCCATGTCTACACTGGCTTAAGTCGACTTTAGAAAGTCGACTTAAGCAGAAAGTCAACTTAAAAGGAGGTTTAACAAAGTCAACTTAATTTTTCCTTAAGTCGACTTAAGCAGTTGCTTAAGTCAACTTAAGGAAAGTGTAGTGTAGACGCAGAGTAAGCTTAAGTCGACTTAATTTACAAGTGTAGACGCACTCATTGTGATTTGAGAGAGAGCTTTATAAGTGAAGGTCTACTGTGTTTTAAAAGCACTATTTAGAATAACTCACTCTGACTCTTTACATTTCCAGTGAAAATGTAAAGACAAAATCAGACATTTCCCTTTCTGAAGTGGGATTTTTGGAATGCATCTTACTCAGAAGGTGATCTTGTATCACAAGTGAAAGATTACAATTTGAAGAAAGCTGCTTACATAACCACATGGGTCATTAAAATTGCAGGTGGAAAGCTGAAATCCTTTTACCTGTTTTTATAAAAAAAGTCACCTTAAAAGACAGTAAAATACTTCTAAAATATTGGAAGGAAAATAATTTTATATTTTCTTCCAAAAATATTTTCCCCAGTACATAGGTCCTGAAATCAAACATTTCAAGCAGTCACAATCTCTCAGATTTCTGGAGAATCCCCATATAAAAGTTGTTTTAGACCCTGAGGATCGACTCAGCGGGATCGATTGAGCGGGTCGGGTCGTCTGTCGATCCCGGAAGCATTCTCAAGTCAATGTAATTATTCCACCCCCTCATGTGGAGTAAGGCTGTGTCGACTGGAGAGCGCTGTAAGTTGACAGAGCCAAGTGAGGACTTGTAGTAAGTAGAATTAACTACGTCGACAGGAGATATGTTTTCTGCGGAACATAGATTACGTATCTCCCGCCGACTTAGCACTGTCGTGTAGACCTGGTCTTAGTAACATCATAGCATCTGTTTTATAGAGCAAAACATAGGCCCCACTCTGTTGTTTTTCACAAGATTAGATATGCATAAACCCTTTTTCTCTCCCTAGCATTAGCATTAACTGGAATGAGGCTGCCAATGTTGTTTGTTGTTGTCAATTCTAGTGTCTAAGTTATGTAACTGTCCTAATAATCATAGCAGTCATATAAAAAGAAAATATTTGAGATCCTGATTCAGAAAAGCATCATTATTCAGTATGATATTTACACAAGGTTTAACTTTTAAGTCCATGGGACTAGAGCATGTTCTCATAGTTAACCATATGCTTACATGGTATCCTGAACAGAGACGGGGGGTTAAGCACATGCTTAAGTGCCTTCTTGAATCTGGACCTTACTGACAGAGAAACTCTTCTGGAGAAGGCAAACTGGAGGGATTGGGTGAAGTGAGCTACATTACCTACTTGTTTCTCTTCCGCCAATTGAAATAATTCAGGTTGTACAGCAGAGTAAAACTGACGAAGGGCTCGATCCTGCTCCATTTAAGTCAATGGAAGTTTTGCCATTGAATTGGATGAGGGGAACAAAGTCAAACTCTAGGCACAGACTTCAACATCCCTCTGCTGGTCTTCTTGCTTATGCTGTTGGGAAAGTGCTACATGAAGGAGCAACAGTGGCAACACACTTCCCCAGAAGAGGAAGTTGGAAAGCAGACACCAGAGAAAAACATGGGATTCCTGTGATCTCTTAACATACTTAAACCCAGAATCAGAACATTTTCTTCTTGCCCCCAGTCTGTAATAAAATGCTCCAGTTTTAAACAGTTTGATGGTCTCTGAGTGCAATACATAACTACACTTTCTATAACATCAGTGAGGATACCATTCCAGAACTGTTAGGAATGGACATAAGGTATAAATATAACAGTCTATGGGTGAAGGTCACCCACTTGCAGAGGGTCAACACATGACTTATTCAGATTACTGTTGCATGGATCTTGTGCAGGCCTCTGCACAGGGAAGCCTTTCATCCTATGTGTAGCACATTTTGATGTGCTGCAGAGCAGCAAGGCTGATATGCGTCCACATCCAAACCAAATGAATGTTTCTTTGTCCATATCTCTACTTTATTTCACCCACTATGGATTCTCTCTCCTAGGAATCTAAACTGCATTCTTATTTTCCATATTATTAGTGTCTACCATCGCCTGCTCTAATACCTTTGTACTATGCACAAGAATTATTCCACATGTGGGTATACTGATATTATTATAGCCAGTCTGTTGGATTTCCAGGAACCATATGTGAAGATGATTTTATAGAATTTAGATAAACCCTGCTTCCTGCTTATATGGAAGATCCCTTATCACTGAAAATTGCAACCACTAGCTAAGTATTCTCAGTATACATTGATATGGATTTGATAGAAGGGGTTGACATTTACATTATCTGATCTGGAGTAATTTGGGGAGTGTCTTCCCCCACCCACCCTAAGAGGACAATCAGGCCTTTGAATTATAATCCCAGCTCTGTCAATGATCTGATATGACCAAGTCACTTAATTTCTCTGGGTCCCCATTTCCCCATCAATAAAATGAGGATAATAATATTTGCAATAAGGATTATTTGCTAATGTTTGTAAAATGCTTTGAATATTTGACGTGCCATGCAAATAGCTTGTATTAGCTTGCTTGGCAGTTTTGGTGATCATCTGGCAACACTGGTTCACAAATGTCACCTCCAGACCGGATCACTAAGTCAGTGATCCAGTGGGACTGGCCATTGTTAAGCATGTCATCTCTGTCTCCAGTCCCTTTTAGCTCAAGCCTCATCCCTCATCTTCACAGCCATCAACAGGTCAACACAAGACAGGGGCTTGGACTATGGAATGAACTTGCTGATGAGATGAAGTTGATCTAGAATCTGGACACTTTCAAGTCATCCAACAAGACCCTTTTCTTAGATAAAGTTTTCTCACTTTAAACAGTACATGATAACTGAAGTTACACACACACATTCTCCTGAGCATCCTTTAACTAGGGGGTGGGGAGAAGAGCATAAAACTCCATGAAGTCCCATGGAAGTTACTAGGCAGATTTAAGTTACCTGTGAGGCACCGAGGCATTACAGTGAATGACACTGTGGAAAACCCTAATATGGACAAATAGAGAAGAGCTAATTATATTTGTTTTCTTCCACAGTTCTAATAGAGTAGATACTAACAGAGCTTCCTTTTTATTTCTTTCCCCATCCATGTACCACAGTCATTGATGGTGTCAGCAGGAATGCACACATCTTTGCTTTGGCCATTAAAAGGTAAAGGAAAGCTGCACTGTAATGGAAGGCTGGAGGAGTGATGGAAGGACGCAAGTTTCTATTTGACTGTGACACAAAAATTATGGCTATTTTTGTTAATTCTTTGCCAGAGCAATGAAAACACCAGCTTCAGTTAACAGGGGAACTGAAGTGTGTTTATTTTGTAAATGAAAAAGCTTTTTTGCTAACTTAAATCATTAAGAGAATACACTACTATAACAGAGCTATTTTCAAAGGGAACAAAATACTTTACCTTCAGAGTCCTTTGTTTCATCTACAACCACCAACACCTAAAAAGGAGAATAAGGATCTGCATGCCTGGAAGCGTTTTATGATTTGTGACAGCATCAGTTAGTGTAGAAATACTAAACCCTTGGGATTCAGGTACTGGTAGGTGAGATGGGAAATGGCTGTCATACGTGTCATTTTTAAAATGTAGGTATTTGTTAGTAAACCCAGAGTGCCCACGGTTGGGCTCCGAAATGAATAATTAGAAAATAAGTTAAAATGGCTGATTTGCAGAGGTTCCAAGCATATGCAGTTCCTTTAGAAGTCACTTTAACTACAGGCACTCTGGTTTGTAAATTCTGGCTGTCAATTATTTTCTACCAACATGAGTTACCTTAGGTTATATTTAGTATTTATGTTTAGAGCCTTTAAAGGCAGATTAAATTTCTTGAACAAATTGGTTGTGAACTTTAAAAAACAATCGGATTTTTTTAAAGAAAAACAAATGTGTCTTACCTCTTGTAGTATATCCCCCAACAACATAAATTTTGCCCTTGCATTCACAAGCTGAGAATTCTGCAAGAGGATTTGGCATAGACGCCACAAAATTCCACCAGTCGTGCTCTGGGCTGTAACACTCTACATTGGAAAGGGACTGACCACCAATGGCATAGAGTTTTCCATTTACAGCCAAAAGCTTAAAATTGGACCTAGAAGAGACAGATTGGAGCAATGAAATAGATAGCACATGACAAAAAAAGAAAGGATGTTATTTCTATTATAGTTCTAAGGTAGGGTTGTTGTTTATAGTTAATAGTTTTATTATAGTTCTAAGATATCATCACCAATTCAAATTTGTACCATTAGCCAGTTCATTATACTGTCTGAACTGTTTAGACTGTGTGCAGAATAGATTGTAAGATTTTGGGGGCAAGAACCATATCCTTTATGGGTATAGGGGGCTAAACAGACTGATGGCGCTGAGTAAATAATAATGTTGAGCTTTTAAAATATTTTATACTTGGATTTCAATTCAATACAGTTTACATTTAGCTATGCAGCAAAGTCATCTGTTCTAGCAGGCTTGCATTTTATGTTTGTGTATTCTTTTGTGAAGCGCATGTGAGTGCTCATGTCTGTGCACAGATGATGTGTGTGCACATGCACACAAATATTATTCCAGTGAGAATTCCCAAAGTTTCATGCAAAAGCAGATTAATGCCTAAAATTGAACTCTGTTCCTGGTTTGTGGTAGAGTCACACAAACCCATATAAATAGGCATTTATTTTAGCACACGGTAAATCACATCCTGCAGGAGATGGAGGGGAATATCTCCTCTCTATTTCTCTCTCTTTACTTTCACCACCACCATCATCCTGAAAGTAACACATGGCCAGGGCTTTATAAAGCCACACATAAGCGACCAGGGAGCTTGCGAACAGGGGCTGCTAACAGGGAGTTTTGCAAGGGAGTTTCAAGGGAGGGCGGGGCCCCATAGGTCCTCCTTGGTCCCCTGTCCCCATATAACCTATACTTCAAAACCATACTCTAAAACCCCTTTCTTTCTTTCAGCCACCCTTTCATTAACTAGGAGACAATGCAGGCAGAAGCCCAGCAGCAGAGTGGGGGCTATCCAGTTTATTGCGCCGGGTGTGGAATGTATGAGTACCTGCCTTGTGGGCGGGTGTCGTATGTCTGCATTCGGTGCAAGGAGCTCCTGGCCCTCAGAGACCGCGTGCGGGCTTTGGAGGCCAGGGTGGCGGAACTGGAGGAGCTGAGAGAGGCAGAGAGGTTTGTCGACGAGGCTTTCAGGGACACTGTAGAATTGTCCCACCTCCGCTCAGACAGCCTCTGTGCTGTTGAGGAGGAAGAATGCCCAAGGGAAGCAGAGCAGTCAGCGGGAGCAGAGGGGAACCTTCCCATAGTTGGGACCCTCCTTCCAGATGATGCTGAGGCTGCCTCTCGCACGGAGGTTGCCTCTCCGGGGGAGGGAACTCCAGTTGCTAGGAAAAGGCAGGTGTTAGTAATGGGAGATTCGATCATTAGAAACATAGATAGCTGGGTTTGTGATGACCGGGAGAACCGTATGGTGACTTGCCTGCCTGGTGCGAAGGTTGCGGACCTCTCGAGGCATCTAGACAGACTTATGTGTAGTGCTGGGGAGGAGCCGGTGGTCGTGGTACATGTAGGTACCAATGACTTAGGGAAGGGTAGGAGAGATGTCCTGGAAGCAAAATTTAGGCTACTAGGAAAGAGATTGAGATCCAGGACCTCTATGGTGGCATTCTCAGAAATGCTCCCAGTTCCACGCGCAGGGCCAGGTAGGCAGGCAGAGATTCAGAGTCTCAATGCGTGGATGAGACGATGGTGTAGAGAGGAGGGGTTTACGTTCATTAGGAACTGGGGAAACTTTTGGGATGGGGGGAGCCTATACAGGAGGGATGGGCTCCACCTAAACCAAAAGGGAACCAGACTGCTGGCGCTAAACATTAAAAAGGTTGTAGAGCAGTTTTTAAACTAGAGGATGGGGGAAAGCCGACTGCTGCAGAGGAGCAGCTGGATCGGACACAGACTTCTCTTAAGGGAGAGTCTGATGAGAGGGAATCTCCAGGTTATAGTTATAGTTATAGTCAGGAACAGAGGACAGAAAAGGATGGTGAGGGGGCCGGATCCGATGATAAACAGCCACATGACCAAGAATCTGGCACATTAAAAAAGGGCAGACAAATAAACAGGGACAAGTTTTTAAAGTGCTTATACACAAATGCTAGAAGTCTACATAATAAAATGGGTGAACTAGAGTGCCTAGTGGTAAAGGAGAATATTGATATAATAGGCATCACAGAAACCTGGTGGACAGAGAGCAATCAGTGGGACACAATCATTCCGGGGTACAAAATATATCGGAAGGACAGAACAGGTCGTACGGGAGGAGGAGTGGCACTATACGTGAAAGAAAATGTAGATTCAAATGAAGTAAAAATCATAAGTGAATCCACTTGTTCCATAGAATCGCTATGGATAGAAATCTCATGCTTCCATGACAATATAACATTAGGGATCTACTATCGGCCACCTGACCAGGATAGTAAGAGCGATGATGAAATGCTAAGGGAAATTAGGGAGGTTATCAAATTTAAAAACCCAATAATGGTGGGGGATTTCAACTATCCCCATATTGACTGGGAACATTTCACTTCAGGACATATTGCAGAGATAAAATTTCTCGATACTTTGAATGACTGCTTCATGGAGCAGCTGGTATGGGAACCCACAAGGGGAGAGGCAACTCTAGATTTAATCCTGAGTGGAGCGCAGGAGCTGGTCCGAGAGGTAACTGTAGCAGGACCGCTTGGAACTAGTGACCATAATACAATAGCATTCACCATCCCTGTGGGGGAAAGAACACCTCAACAGTCCAACACTGTGGCATTTAATTTCAAAAGGGGGAACTATACAAAAATGAGGGGGATAGTTAAACAAAAGCTAAAAGGTAGAGTGACTAAAGTGAAATCTCTGAAAACTGCATGGGCGCTTTTTAAAGACACCATAATAGAGGCCCAACTTCACTGTATACCCCAAATTAAGAAACACTGTAAAAAAACCAAAAAAGAGCCACCATGGCTCACCAACCATGTAAAAGAAGCACTGAGAGGTAAAAAGACTTCCTTTAAAAAGTGGAAGTCAAATCCTAGTGAGGCAAACAGAAAGGTGCACAAACAGTGCCAGCTTAAGTGCAAGAGTGTAATAAGAAGAGCCAAAGAGGAGTTTGAAGAACGGCTAGCCAAAAACTCCAAAGGTAATAACAAATTGTTTTTTAAGTATATCAGAAGCAGGAAGCCTGCCAAACAACCAGTCGGGCCCCTTGATGATGATAATACAAAAGGAGCGCTTAAAGATGATAGAGTCATTGCAGAGAAACTAAATGGATTCTTTGCTTCGGTTTTTACGGCTGAAGATGTTAGTGAGATTCCCAAACCTGAGCCGGCTTTTGTAGGTGACAGATCTGAGGAACTGTCACAGATTGAAGTGTCACTAGAGGAAGTTTTGGAATTAATTGATAAACTCAACATTAACAAGTCACCGGGACCAGATGGCATTCACCCAAGAGTTCTGAAAGAACTCAAATGTGAAGTCGCGGAACTGTTAACTAAGATTTGTAACCTGTCCCTTAAAATGGCTTCGGTACCCAAAGACTGGAAGTCGGCTAATGTAACGCCAATATTTAAAAAGGGCCCTAGAGGGGATCCCAGCAATTACAGACCGGTAAGTCTAACGTCGGTACCGGGCAAATTAGTTGAAACAATAGTTAAGAATAAAATTGTCAGTCACATAGAAAAACATAAACTGTTGAGCAATAGCCAACATGGTTTCTGTAAGGGGAAATCGTGTCTTACTAATCTATTAGAGTTCTTTGAAGGGGTTAACAAACATGTGGACAGGGGGGATCCAGTGGACATAGTGTACTTAGATTTCCAGAAAGCATTTGACAAGGTCCCTCACCAAAGGCTGTTATGTAAGTTAAGTTGTCATGGGATAAAAGGGAAGGTCCTTTCATGGATTGAGAACTGGTTAAAAGACAGGGAACAAAGGGTAGGAGTAAATGGTAAATTCTCAGATTGGAAAAGGGTAGCTAGTGGTGTTCCCCAAGGGTCGGTCCTAGGACCAGTCCTATTCAATTTATTCATAAATGATCTGGAGAAAGGGGTAAATAGTGAGGTAGCTAAGTTTGCAGACGATACTAAACTACTCAAGATAGTCAAGACCAAAGCAGATTGTGAAGAACTTCAAAAAGATCTCACAAAACTAAGTGATTGGGCATCCAAATGGCAAATGAAATTTAATGTGGATAAGTGTAAAGTAATGCACATTGGAAAAAATAACCCCAACTATACCTATAATATGATGGGGGTTAATTTGGCTACAACGAGTCAAGAAAAAGATCTTGGAGTCATTGTGGATAGTTCTCTGAAGATGTCCATACAGTGTGCGGAGGCGGTCAAAAAAGCAAACAGGATGTTAGGGATCATTAAAAAGGGGATAGAAAATAAGACTGCAAATGTATTATTGCCCTTATATAAATCCATGGTACGCCCACATCTCGAATACTGTGTACAGATGTGGTCTCCTCATCTCAAAAAAGATATTCTAGCACTAGAAAAGGTTCAGAAAAGGGCAACTAAAATGATTAGGGGTTTGGAGAGTGCCTCGTATGAGGAACGATTGAAAAGGCTGGGCCTCTTCAGCTTGGAAAAGAGGAGACTGAGGGGGGACATGATAGAAGTATATAAAATTATGACTGATGTGGAAAAAGTGGACAAGGAAAAGTTGTTTAAATACTCCCATAATACAAGAACCAGGGGTCACCAAATGAAACTGATAGGTAGCAGGTTCAAAACAAATAAAAGGAAGTTCTTCTTCACACAACGCACAGTCAACTTGTGGAACTCCTTACCTGAGGAGGTTGTGAAGGCTGGGACTATAACAATATTTAAAAGGGAACTGGATAAGTTCATGGTGGCTAAGTCCATAAATGGCTATTAGCCAGAAAGGGGTTAAGAATGGTGTCCCTAGCCTCTGTTTATCAGAGGATGGAGACGGATGGCAGGAGAGTGATCACTTGATCATTGCCTGTTAGGTTCACTCCCTCTGGGGCACCTGGGCACTGGCCACTGTCGGTAGACAGATACTGGGCTAGATGGACCTCTGGTCTGACCCAGTACGGCCTTTCTTATGTTCTTATGTTCTTAACACATTTTGGTGTTTTTCCATGCAGCTCAGGGCTAGACATTTCATATCTTCTTCTGAAAAATCCAGCCACACACTAACACAGAATGCTGAGCTCAACACACCAATGATATGGTTTAGGTGTAACAATATCAAAGTTCTATATTTTCCCCTCCCTTTTACTCCACTGTGTCCTGTGTATTTCACAGGCTGCAAAGGGAAACTTGCCAGTGATTCCAGAGTTACTTTGTAGCTTGTACCTCTAAAGAGAATGAATAAAGAAACACTCCAGAGACCATAAAAAAGGTGTGGGGGGGAGGGAAGGATAGGAAGACACAGAAAAAGTGAGGCAAAGGAGCAAGATAGGAAAGAGATCCAGAACTGGATCAGTGGATAATAAAATTGCTCCTTCAGCACTACTTGTTCTGAGTGAGATCCAGCAGATTTTACTCAGGCAATACTCCTACTAAGTTCAATGGGTAAAATTTACCCCTGTGCTCTGGACCAGCATAAGGCCAATGAAATGCCCCCCTCCCCCATGAAGCTCACAAAGGCATGAGTGGTGCATTAGCTTATGTTCTCCTTTACACTGAAAGGTGAGTTTCACTCTGTGTGATCATGAGGTGTCAAGTTAGTAAGATACTAAGGAGGTTTGTATGGTTATGTCTGAACAAAATGAACTCTGTCTAGCAGCAGACTGCCTGCAATTTTTTTGGATTAAATATATTTGCAGAAATGTAAGGGAGGTGGGAGGAGGAGTGGTCTATTTCCAGGTGGAGTTATTTTGTTCTGGTAATCCTGAGACAGCTCTAGAAACAAATAATTTTTTCAAAGAAGCATTTTAGCTTTAGAATTTCCATTTCATTTACTAGTAAGTCCCTTTGCACATCTCGTCTCCACTCATGTTTTCCAGCTTAAAGAATCTCAACTGAAGTGTCAAGAGTGACTATGAAATGAGAGCATGCTTCCAAAAAACACTCAGTTTCAAAGAGATGTATTTCTTTTAAAAGCTACAGCAGGAGGAAAAAACACACACATATGAACTACTGGAGTTCCACATCTGAACTGTAGGTTGACTATAAATACATTTTAGGAATTAATTGTATCCTTTAAAATTAATAAGCTGTGAGCAGGTCTGCAGCTGTGTTTGTCTGTGTGTTTTATGGAGGAGCAGAAGCAAAGTTTCTGTCTTATAAAATTAATTCACTGGGCATATACAATGTCTTTCACCTGATGGCCACAAGATATTTTGCCAAGTTGAGTGTTAACTCCATTTCACTGATGAAGAAAGCTAAAAATGCAGAGCAGATAAATGAATTACCCAAGGTCACAGTGTCACGATGGGAACAGAACTCAGATCTGCTTAGTCATGTTTAGCTGCTCTAATCATCAGAAAATGTGGACCCTGCTGCTTTACTGGTATGGAGATCATTAATATCCCATTTATCTGATGGCCTCTGTATAACTGCAGGCCTTGTTGCACATCTAGGGATGGTCTATTTTGTGAATGAGATATGGCACAACCTTCAACTTCTATTAGGCTGGAAGGGGTTCATGTTATATATTCATGTGAAGTTTTCAAATTATGTATCTGATTTCAGCTCCAGTTAATATGATGTTCAGAGCACACCCCTCAAATATAGAACATCCACCTACAGCACTAACTAAAATAAAATTTTACTCCCAAGCACTCACCATACACAAGACTTTAAAACCCTGTCTACTCTATGAATTCCCCTCTGACTGTTACTCAGGATATTGAGTGTTTACTGGCTGCCACCATATACCCAAAAGGCAAAAGAACTTCCACACAGTGTCTCAGGTTAAAAAGAATGCAGTATCACCAGAGAAGAGAGATTACTGAAAAGAATATGATTGATGGATTCCTCTTACTGTCAATTTCTGGAGTCAAACTCTCCACAGCTGGCCCCAAGGTATTCTCAGAGAAGGGCCCACACACTGGACGCCTAGGTCAACTTGTAAGGACTAGGGGGACCTTGGACAGGTCCACGGTGGCGGGGGGGGCACCCCTTCCCAAGTGCCAGGGGGCTCAGCCTTTGAGGCCTGGGTACAATGGGGCAAAGGGGGACAGGGACTCTGGCAGGGCATAGGGGCAGGGCTCTGCCCTGCCCTTTGGGGGGGCATGCCAGGCTCTCCCTGTGCCACCCCCCTGGCAGGGAGGGCAGTGGGGAAGTCCTGGAGAGCCCTAAGTCGACTTAGAGCAACTCCACGTCTACACTGGCTTAAGTCAACTTTAGAAAGTCGACTTAAGCCTAAAGTCGACTTTAAGTGAGGTTTAACAAAGTCGACTTAATTTTCCTTAAGTTGACTTAAGCAGCTTGCTTAAGTCAACTTAAGGAAAGTGTAGTGTAGACGCAGAGTAAATTAAGTCAATTTAAGCAAACTTAAGTCGACTTAATTTACAAGTGTAGACGCGCCCTATGTGCTCTAATTGAACATTTGTAAAATAAGGATAACAATACTTCCGACTACTCACAGGATTATTATCTGGATAACATCACTAAAATATACTATGGCAATAATTTCCATAAAAAAGCCAAGCAAGCTACAAAGAAAGAAGAGCAAGCCAGGCTTTCAAAAGCTTTTTTGCTTGATTCATAACTGGGATGGGAGCTTTTGAAGTAGGACACTGGATTCATTGTTGATCTGTTTATGTTGGAATATCTGTACTTTCTTGTTTCTTTCACTGATATAAAATGCCCACGTGTTTGGCCTTTGGCATCATAAACTATACACAATCAATAAATGCATTCAGCTTAGAGTGGTATTGCTTCTGCACAACTTGATAGGAAAATAGAGCTAAGATTTTTTTTTAAAGGTTCCTAAAGTTAGGTGCCTAAATCCATTCTTAAGCACCTAAATAAGAGGTTTGAAGTCAGATGGTGCTGGGCATTTTTGGAAACCAGACCACTTATTTAGGAGCCTAAAGAGATGTTTAGGACCCTATCATTAAACACCCTCTTTTAAAAAATCTTGGCCTACTTTTTTATCAAGTGTCATTTCTCTCGTTGACAAAAAAAAAAAAGTATGCTAACATAATCTTCAGATGTCACCATTTATTTTACAGTCTCAGGAAATGCATGCTTATGAGTTCATATGGCACTGTTAACTCAAGCATGTTGCATATCCTTTATAATTTGTGATATACATTAAACAAGAAGAGTAAATTGTAGGTAAACTCTTGCTATGCATATGATTCTGGGGACATCTGAAATTTTACGATAACACCAATTTCAGAAACTAATCTAGCATAACCACAAATTTAGATAAAGAGTCAGATTGTCAGATTTACCAGTATTATCTTATATGAAAAATAAGGAAAATACACTACATATATGCAACACATCCAATCTACTGCTGCTACACTGATCTTTAATTTTGTATTTCCTAACTTTTAAAACATTTTAACTTGTACAAACAATGTTTTTGCACTTAGGTGTTTTAAAGAGAGAGGGGAAAAAAGAGATACATAAATATATAGCATCAATGCATGTTTCTCAAAGACAAATTTGTCTCTTGTAAATACTACACAGGTGACCATATTAAGTCAGCTGGTAGAAGACTAGTGATCATCTTCTCTCCAGGTCAAAAGAGATTAGTCGTGGAATCAGTTCCCTACTCCAAGAGTCAGGGGAAAGAGAAGGGATACCTGCAGGCCCTGAAACATGTAAGCATGAATGTTATATTCAGAAGGGTGCTGAGTGTCTCACAGAGAGACTAAGTGCCCTTCACTCCACTGACTATTCTCCAGTCAAGGGTGAGGTATCAGCATTTGTGGATTATTTCAGACTTCTAAGGACGAGTCCACACTGCCTACCGTTTTCGGTGGCAGTCAAATGGAGATACATAAGTTATTTAAAAGTATCTCCCGTTCGACTGCCCTACACTTGGCATGTCCACTGTGCTGAGTCAAAGGGAGGGGGCTCCCTTCAACTCAGCGCTACTCCAGTTCCTGGGGTGGTGTTCAGGGATCGACTTCTCAATCGACTGAGTGGGTCTTGAGTGATCGGTCAATTGGGAAGGTTGATCTGATGGTGACGATTTTGCCGCCATCAGTGGAGACAAGCCCAGAGTCTTTGGATGGTCCTTTTCAGTCAGGGGCACGCAGCCCAAAAAAATCTGTGCTGAATGTTACCATGCATTATTTCTACAGCACCATAGATGTATATACCAACTTAAGGATAATAAATATATCAAATCATTTCAGACTTATCAAAAAGGGTGGGGGAGGAGAAGAGGACTGGTCAGGACTGGGCAGGTGCAAGTGAAAAAAACAAAGGAAGATCTTGTTTTAGAAAGCACACACTTCTTGTGCAGCAGATGCATCACATGTACCAACATCTCTCCATGCTCATCTAACAACTGAAGGTTCCAATCCTGCAATTTGATTAACCAAGATCCATGCTCATGGGTTGACCCTTATGCATATGCAGAGTTTCACTGAAGTCATTAGTGTTCTGCACATACACAGAAGTCTATCTGCAAGGATGAGAATGTAGGATCAGGGCCTATTAAAATATCTTCTAGTTTTCAAACACTCCTCAATGAGGACTATCTACATGCCTAATTTTAGAATTCAACAGTTTTTGCTGTAATCCATCTGTTTGATTTGTTTTTTTTTTTAAAGAATGCTGAGAATTTATGTTTTCCTTGAATATCTTCAGTTTTACAAAAAGAATTACACAAGCCCCAAAATTCCCCTTAGCACTGGTCTAGTCTTGCAGCTGTGACATGTAAAATTGTGTAACTGCCTAATTCTGTTGGCAATCCCATGAACCATGCACAATTTGAAGTTGTACAAGCTGTAAGTTGTTTATCTTGTCCTAATTGTTATTATCCGTTTCGCCAAGAAACAAAAAATCAATTAAAAATATACTGAGTTATACCGGCTACTTTCACTGACAGTTAAAATTAGAGTCTACTTCATCATCTTTTAAAAACAATTGAAGAAGCAGGAAGGGGTGTTCTGGAAGAAACCAATTTCAGGACAAACCTGGTCCCCAGGTGTACTAATCTGAAAGATCTCTGGGGCAGGGACTGTGGTTTATAAAAGCACATGTCCACAGTGCCTAGCACAACATGACTGTCGTGATACAAAAAATAATCTGGTGGATCTTAAGGCTGACGTTCTTTACTCCATACAGATGTGACTCTTCCATTGATACCAAAAGGATTTCTATGCGTGTCAAAATGTGCCATGCACTGACTGGGAGGAGCTTTTGCCTTCACTATTTTACCAAGAATTTCTGGTTTTTAAATAAAGACAGATATTTGGAGACTACTGGACCCTCCAGGCCTGATTCATCACCCTGCTGCACAATGGGTATTGTCACGAACATCAGCGAAAAGGGAGAGGAGGGGAGAGTAAAGCACTACTTACACTGATGTATATGACTTCGCAAGGTGCAAGACAGTGGTGAATCAGGCCTTATGTCTCTGGATCTAGTCAATACCCATACAACTCAACATGATGTATCTTGGATCTGCCCCTTTCTGGAGTTTACCTCTTCTGGTTCATTGAAGCCATCTGACTCCATTCATTTTTGCAAGGGTTATAACAGTGGACAGCTGATATCTCTTGGCTCGTGATCCTATAGCCCCCGACGATAAACAGGTAGTTGTCCAACATTGCCGATCCATAACCTCGGACATTCACCAGATCCGGGGGAAGGTTGTTGGCCAACGGCAACCACCTCTGAGCCACCTCATCATACCTCAGCATGGACCAAGGGGCTTCCTCCTGCAGATGACGGCGTGGGGCCAGACCCAGGGAGGAGGCCCCCATGAACTTTCCAATGGCCAGCAGGGTGGCGGTGCCCTTCATGCGTCTCTCCCTTAGCTGCTGCCGGAGGATGCTGGGCAGGAGGAGATGGGGGCAAGCCTCAGGCCTCCGCAGTACCTGGTGGTAATGGGCGGCCATGAAGCCCAGGCAGGCGTCCTGCAGGTCCTGGAGGCCATAGACCTGGGCCAGACGGTGAAGCTCTAGGCAGTTGCCCAGCTTCACCTGAGAGAGAAGCAGGCGCAGCAGGGGGGTGACCTGCAGGTAGGAGGCAGCCTCGATCAGCTCCTCCAGGAGAGGGGGCTCCTGCTCCTCGCCCTCCTCCTGCTCCAGCCGGGCCAGGCAGGAGGTGTTGATGAAGTCCAGCACCAGCTCCAGCCCCAAGGCGCTGAGCCCCCCGCGCAGCTGCTGCTCCTCCTGCCCCTGCCCTGCCTCCCGCATGCCCGAGCGATACAGGGCGCGGAAATAGTCGCTCTGCTCGATCAGCTTCCTCTTGCATACCGGATAGCACCTGTCCCCCAGACGGATCCGCACCATCTCCTCCCCAACCGGCCCGGCCTCGCACGGTGGCTCCGCGCGGGACATGGCTCGCTGCGCCCGGCCCCGAGAACTCCCCTCCCACGGATCCTTCCCGGCTGCCGGGCCGGCTCAGCGCTGCGGAGAGCGGGACGGAGGCGCAGCCGCGCCACTGCGAGGGGGCACGGAAAAATGTGCCAGTGCCTGGACCGGTATGGCTCCTCCGGCCGCCCCAGCCCCCTCCGGGCCCGGCAGCGCTCAGGCCTAAAAAGGCAATGTGTATGTGTACGTGCTGCCGCTTCCTGGCCGCCGCCGGGGCCCGGATCCTGCAGCCTCCCGTGCGGCGGGGACGGATTTACAACTCTGCCTCCTGTGGCCGGGCTGGGACACACACAGCCGGGAGCCTCGCGCCGGAAAAAGTGATTGGGGCACAGCACCCCAGCCAGCTGCTCCCCGCCACTCCCGGCGTTGCTCCGGCCTCCCCAACGCTGCTCCCGGGGGCCGGCGCCCGCTCCGGCGCGCTCCTGCTTTGGCGGGCTCTCCGGCGCCACTCCAGCTCCCGGGGCTCCGGAGCCTGGTCCAGCGCACCTTCCCCTGCCTGTGCCCCCAAGCCTGGCCCCCCGCACTTATCTTTGCTGGAGCAAGGGAAGCTGCTAAATGCTCTCTGGCCTTTGCATTTCCCACCCTGGGCGATGTGCCTGGGGGCCAGGGCAGAAGATTTAATTGGTCCCACCCTGGTGGCAGTCCCTTGAGCACAGGGAGGCAGGGATTTTCCTACATCCCCCTGAATTTTCCCAACATGCCCCCCCTCCCCCCAGTTGTCAGCCGCTAGTAACATAGTGTTATACCAATTTAGTCATTGGTTGGAAACAGCACCGTCCTTTGGAGAGGGGGCGAATGGGGCAATCGACCTGGGCCCTGCAGTTATGTGGGCCCCTGCACTGTCCTGCTCCCGGGGGGGCAGTGCGAGGCCAGTGCTGCAGCTCCCCGCTCTCCCCACGCCCACGCTTTGCCCTGCCCTGGGCAGCAAGCCAAAGGCGGAGGGGCAGCATAAGACAGGAGGCTTCCCCCAGCCCCTGGCCCTGGGCAGGCCCACCCCACCCCCAAGGCGGAGCAGGCCAGCCCAGGGGCGGGGCAGTTGAGTGGGGCCCAGCCTCTTGGCCTGCCTCACATGGTTGGCCAGCTGGCCCCAGCTGGTGGTGGGGCCTTGGCCAGCCAGATCCTGGCAGCAGCCTCAGGGCCTGCTCCCCAGCCCCGCACCAGCAGCCTGGGGTCCCGGCTGGGGTTGGCTCCGGGGACCTGAGGCCGCGCTGCTGCCGGGAGCCTGCCCCTGTGCCTGCTGCTCCTCCCTGGGGATGGGACGGGGAGGCTGCTGGGGTCCCCGGCCATGACCAGCTCCCCCAGGGCCAGCTCCCAGCGACAGCCTCAGGGCTGCGGCCAGAGCCGGCTCCCGCTGGTGCCAGGGCCTTGGTGGCAGAGCAGGTCGACCAAGTCTGCCCTTCCCCCCTCTAGCGTGGGGTGGGGGCCCCCCCAGGCCAATTGGCCCTGGGCCCCACTCCCCCCTAGGGACGGCCCTGGTTGGAAATGACTGAACTGAACTCACTAAGGAGTAAGGGGGCTCGGATGCCATGCCAGATTGATTCTCCATTGAGAGAGAGGAGTGGTTGGGGAGGAGATGGATGTTTTGCTTGGTATTATGGGCTCTGCCTGAGTTACCAGCACACTCTGATTAATCTGCTCTGTCTTTTAACAAGGATTGGGCTGGTCAAATAGTGCTTGAAGCTCTTAGGCCATGTACACACTACAAAATTATTGCGCAAGAAGCCCCTTCCGCTGTAAAAGTCACGTGGCTTTTATTGTGAGGGAGAGTGTACACACTGCGCTCCTTCTAACGGAGCGGAGTGTCCAGAGTTTTTTTACTTCTAGCGTGATATAGAGCAGTGTGTGGTGGGCACCTATCCTACCATGCACTGTAGTAGCCAGGCTTCCCGGAGCTGTCAACTGGAGTTGGCAACTGCCAGGAACTAGGTGGCAGTGGGGCTCAAACCACCGGCAGTGCTGGCACTCCTGGCAGGTAGAGCCCCACTGCCACGGGGGATTCCCTCTAGCTGCCCAGCTTCCCATGAAGCCGGGTGGCTAGAGGGAATCCCGACGGCAGCGGGGCTCTAGCCACCAGGAATGGCTTGAGCGCCCTCTGCCCGACCTGCTGGCTCCCTGGGCAGTGGCGGCTGCCAACCTGGAACTGGCAAGGTGAGCGGCAGCCGGGTGGCTTGAGTCCCACCGGCTTGCCAGCTCCCAAATGGCAGCTGCTGCTGCTGCCCAGGGAGCCGTGAAGCCAGGTGGCTACAGGGAATCCCCATGGCAGCGGGGCTCTAGCTGCCAGCAGTGCCAGTGGTGCTGGCAGCTTGAGCCCGGCTGTCATGAGGATTCCCCCGCAGCTGGAGCGCCGTGACTGCGGGGCTCTAGCTGCCAGTAATGCCGGCGCTCCTGGCGGCTAGAGCCCTGTGGCCATGGGGAGTCCCTCAAGCCACCCAGTTTCCTGGCTCCGAGCCTAGAAACCGAGTGGCTTGAGGGAATCCCCACAGCGGGGCTCTAGCCGCTAGGAGTGCCGGCATTCCTGGTGGCTGGAGCTCCGCTGCCATGGGGATTCCCTGAAACCGCACGGCTTCACAGTTCCTGTGGCGGTGGCAGCTGCTGCCCCAAAGCCAGCAACCCGGGCAGCTGGTTGCTGGGCTCCTGACTTCGGGGTGGCAGCTCCCCCTGCCCCAGGAGCCGGGAAGCCAGGTGGCTTCAGGGAATCCCCCTGGGGTTCCTGGGGCTCAGCGGAGCTCCTGTGCTGGGGTTCCAGGAACCCCAGCGGCAAGCCACTACTTGTCAATTCCACCGCTCTGGTGTCCCAGCGTGGCCTCAATTGGCACTCTGGGACATTTCCGGAAGCTGTCAAATGCAGAAGGAGAATACACACAGGGTCTACTGCGGAACAGTTGTTCCGCAATAAGCCTAAGCACCTTCGTTTGGGTGGTTCACCTGTTGCATGGCAAGAGGGCTGTTGCTGCGCAACAAGCAACATTTGTGTGTGTACGCTCACAGCCTTACCGTGCAACAAGGCTGTAATGTGTACAAGGTCTTGGTTAGATGCCATACAGAATCTTTTGTTATTTTAAGTGACCATTATAGCTAAAATCACTGCTAAGTGTTAGTGCTTAGACATGTTATAGGTCAGTCACAGTGTTTCTGTGGGGAGACTGCCAGCCTGCATCATCATAAGTTCCCCCACTGAAAGAGACCTAAAATCACAAAGGTTAGGTCACAGTATGGAGGTGACTGCAGATGGCAGTGCCTTCTTTTGTCCTTTTCCCTGGAAGGTGAACTCACGCAAAAAACTCATGTTGTCTTGTCCTACCTTCTGACAAAAAGACACTAAAAACAATTCAGAGCATAGTATTGCATCCATCCTTCCCATCCCAGTTAATACCATTGATGGACCTATTCTCCATAAACTTATCTAATTCTTTTTTGAACTCTTGGTCTTTGTCTTGGCCTTCACAACACCCTCTGGCAAAAAGTTAAACAGGTTGACTGTGTGTTATGGGAAGAAATGCTTCCTTTTGGTTGTTTTAAACCTACTGCCTATTAATTTCATTAGGGGATATCTAATTCTTCTGTTGTGTGAAGTATTAAATAGCACTTCCTTATCCTTTTTCTTCGTACTCGTCAAGATTTTATAGACCTCCATCATATCTCCCCATAGTCATTTCTTTTTCCAAGCTGAAAAGTCCCAGTTTAATTAAGCGGCTCCACAGATGGAAGCTGTTTCATACCCCTAATTATTTTAGTTACCTTTCTGTGTACCTTTTCCAGTTCCAATATATATTTTTTGAGATGTGGCAACCAGATCTACATGCAGTATTCAACATGTGGAAGTATAATGGATTTATATAGTGGCATTATGATATTTTCTATCTTATTATTTATCACTTTCCTAACATGCAATTAGCTTTTGTGCCTGCTACTGCACACTGAACAGAATTTTTCAAAGAACTATCCCAAATGGACTCCAACATCTCTTTCTTGAGCAGTAAGAGCTAAGTTAAACCCCATCATTTTATATGTATAGTTGGGATTCTGTTTTGAAATGTGCATTACTTTGTATTTATCAACA
Source organism: Pelusios castaneus (assembly GCA_007922175.1). Classification (NCBI taxonomy): domain Eukaryota; kingdom Metazoa; phylum Chordata; order Testudines; family Pelomedusidae; genus Pelusios; species Pelusios castaneus. The sequence goes on from ML686194.1 coordinate 3,075,922, forward strand.
TTGAATTTCATCTACCATTTTGTTGCCCAGGCACCTAATTTTGTAAGATCCCTTAGTAAAACAAAAAAACCCAGAAGGATGTAAATAAAGTGCTTCATAGAAGGCATGAGTAGTCAACTTTTGTGATAATCTAATAAAATGGTCATGATACACTTTTCAGTTTTTACTATGGTGCTATGCTCCCTTTGCCCATTCCACTCTCACACCTCATTGGCCCTCATCCCCCCTGCAAATTCAAATCCCCTCCACCAATTTCATTTCCTAGATAAAACACTACAGGGAGGACAAGGTAAGCCCTCCCTGGCAATGCCCTTGAGATTTCCCTGTACCCTTCATCTTGGCCGGATGCACACCCCCCCGAATTTTCCCAACCCATCCTCACCAGTTGTCAGCTAGTAACATGCAGTGATATCAATTTATTCATTGGTTGGAATGGCAGAACTCACTAAGCAGGGGGGTCAGATGCCAGATTCATTTTCAGTTGAGAGAGAGGAAGGGTTGGGGGAGGAGATGGGTGTTTTTGGTGGTGTGGGCTCTGCCTAATGCAGGGCTGTCAAACGTGGTCCACAGGCCAAATGTGGCCCACAAACCTCTTCCATCCGGCCCTTGACTACACTCAGAAGGACCACTCTCTCCTTAACAGAGAGATACAGAGAGAGGGTGTGGCCTTGCATGCCTCACGCTCCGCAATGTCATGAGAGTGTCAGGTCTCGCAACATCACAGAGCACTGGATATGCAACTGCTCTTCATGAGACCAGACTCTCTTCCTAAGTAGGCCAAGATTTTAAAAATGCTTTATTTTCCAAGGTCATTATCTCACCATCATGACTAGCTAGGGAGGTGATTATCTTGGAGAGTGTCTGCACTAAACATTTTTTATGTATTAATTAATTTTTACATAAGAACATGAGAATGGCCGTACTCGGTCTGACCAATGTCCATCTAGCTCAGTAACCTGTCTTCTGACAGTGGCCAATGCCAGGTGCTTCAGAGGGAATGAACAGAACAGGCAGCCATGGAACTATCCATCCTGTCATCCAGTCCCAGCTTCTGGCAAAAAGAGCCTAGGAACATTTCAGAGCATGGTCTTGCACCCCTTCCTGCCCATCCCAGTTAGTACCACTGATGAACCTATTCTCCATGAACTTATCTTTTTTGAACCCCGTTATAGTCTTGGCCTTCACAACATCCCCTGTGCATTGTGTGAAAAAAAATACTTACTTTTGTTTGTTTTAAACTTGCTGGCTATTAATTTCATTGGATGACCCCCTAGTTCTTGTGTTATGTGAAGTATTAAATTACATTTCCTTATTTGTTTCCTCCACATCAGTGAAGATTTTATAGACCTCTATCATATCTGCCCTTTGTCATCTCTTTCCCAAGCTGTAGAGTTCCAGTTTTATTTATCCTTATATGGAAGCTGTTCCATACCCCTACTCATTTTAGTTGCCCGTCTGCGTACCTTTTCCAATTCCAATATATCTTTTTTGAGATGGGATAACCAGATCTGCACACAGTATTCAAGATGTGGGCATACCATGGATAGTGGCATTATGATATTTTCTGTCTTGTTATCTAGCCCTTTCTTAATAGTTCCTAACATGCAACTAGCTTTTTTGCTTGTCGCTCCACACTGAGCAGATGTTTTCAGTGAACTATCCACAATAGACTTCAAGGTTTCTTTCTTGGAAGGTAACAGCTAATTTAGATCCTATCATTTTATATGTATAGCTGGGATTCTGTTTTCCAAGGTGAATTACTTTGCATTTAACGCCATTGAATTTCATCTTCCGTTTTGTTGCCTAGTCACTCAGTTTTCTAAGATTCCTTTTTAACTCTTCACAGTCTGATTTGGACTTAATTATCTTGAATAATTTTGTGTCATGAGCTAAATCTAATAAAATGGTCGTGAAACACTTGGTGCTATACTGCCTACCTTCACCCTCACAGTCTCACCCCTCATTGGCCCTCACACACCCTCCTATAAATTCAAACAGCCCAATAATTTCAATTCCTGGTGAAAACACTGCCCCTGCAGGTCCAGGGTGTCAGCAACTGGCCTGCTAGAGGCTTTTAAACCAGTCATGAAAGCAAATGAGGGAGTTTCTCCTCCAACATCCTCTATTCTTTCTCTCTGTAAAATGGAGGCCTCACTGATCTGATGTGTATGACCCCATCCTCCCAAAAAGGCTCTGATTAACTGAAGGAATGGGAGAGGAAGGATGGACTTGTAGATTAGGCAGTGTACCGCAACTCAGGACACCTGGCTGTAGTTCACAACAGTGGCTGTTTCATCCTGGGGATACTGCTACTCCATTTCTCCCACTCTGTCTGTCTCGTCTATTTTGAATGCAGACTCTTTGGGGCAGGGCCTGTCTCTTATGCTGTGTTGTTTGTATGGTGTCTAGGACTGTAGCACTCTGATCTTGGTTGGGGACATGACAGCTTACCCCCTTATACTCTATACACTATTGTAATAATCTCTGAACAAGATAAACCTGGTTAGATATCATTTGAAAACTCATAATTTGCTGGTTAGCATTGTCCTGATAAAATACATGTGGTAATCTTATATGTGAAGTTAGGAGATTTGTCTGTACATGTTCTAAACCACACAGCCCCACCCAGGCAGAAATCAGAAAACAGTCCTAAACAAAGGCATATATGCTTGCATTAATTTGCATTTAAGCAATAAACAGAGAGCTATCAAGCAGGAAGGGAAAACAAAAGAGGCTCAAATAAGTGAAAGAACCCAGCAGGATCATCCTTCCACATGGATTCTTCATCTCCTAATTCCCAGTGGAAGTGTTTTTCAAGAGAGGCACTGAAACTATAAAAAGAAGGGACAAACACCCCTAAGAGACCCCCTCTCTTCGGCTATGTCTACACTAGGGAATTAAGTTCGACTTTTAAAAGGTCAACTTTAATAAGTCGACTTTAAGTCGACCTTATTAAGTCGATTTAGAGAGTCCACACTGGACTCTTAAGTCGACTTAAAGGGGCCCTTAGTAAATCAACTTAGAGAGTCCACACTGGGCTCTCTAAGTCGACTTGTTTGCTCCAGGGAGGGCCAGCCCCACATGGGGCTGGCTCTCCCCAGGGCAGCAAGCCCCTGAGCGGTCCGGGGGAGAAGGGAGAGAGGAGCTCCCTTCTGCCTTGGACCACTTGGCTTCCTTCTGCTTGGGACTTCCCAGGTCCCGGGTAGAAGGGAACCTCCTAGCCTGGACCACTGGAGTCCCGGGGACAACTTCCCCGGACCCGAGAGGTCCGGGCCAGGAGGAAGAGCCGGAGCTCTGCGCTCCAGCTGCCTGCTGCTGAGCAGCTGGAGCACGGGCTGGGACCCGTGCTCCAGCTTCTCAGCAGCGGGCAGCTGGAGCGGAGAGCCGAGCAAGAAGGGACCTCA
>ML686195.1:0-20481 GCA_007922175.1 Pelusios castaneus
CCTTTCTGGGCGAGCCGGGCGCAGGATTCTGGCCTTCGGGGTGGGGGCATGTGGCTCTGCCCTGTGGGCGGATGGGCCCCAGGGACCTGGCAGCCTCAAGCTGCATAGGCCAAGCCTTAAGCCCGCCCCCTTGCTAGGGGTGCCTGGTGGAAGGGCTCTCCACCCTCGGGTGCGGCTGGACGCTTACGCCTTCGCATGTGTCTTCCGCCAGGAAGCCTGAAGGCCGCCGGGTAAGGGTCTCGGCAGGACCCGGCAGGCGGAGAGAATTGCGGCCACCAGGTCAACCCCAGAGCTGCAGTGGGTGATTGAGAGTAAGGCTCCGCGACGTAGCACATCGGCCTTCTTCTCCCAGCAGCAGCAGCAGCAGCAGCAGCAGCAACAGCAGGCCAGGTCCCCAAGCTGGTGGGCTCTCCCTTCCCCCCCCCCTTCCCGCAGGGTCTCAAGCCCCTGCTTCCACCCTGGGGGGAGACTGAGCGTCAGATTCAGCCACTGGGGCAGTCACCAGTTGGGGCCAAGACCTATTTCAGGGGGGCAGGGCGCTTGTGGAGAAAAGGGCCGGGGAAACCTGGCGAGGCGCAAGAGAAAGGATGGCTCAGAGCTTGTCTAGGATTTGAACCCAGGACCTCTTGCTCCCAAAGCAACAATCATACCCCTAGACCAATAAGCCACAGCTAGGCACCATTGCCCCTGTTCTCTGCCCTGAACAAGCGGAACAAAGGCCACACCCTGCTGGATTGCCCAACTTATGCGGGTCTGCAGAGGGCTCTTGCGGCCAAGAGCTAGGACGCGCAAAGCCACGGGCTGCTCCTGAAGTAATACTCCGTGACGTGGCACATCGGCCTTCTTCTCCCAGGAGCAGCAACAGCAGGCCAGGTCCCCATCCCTATTTTGTCGTCCTTCCATGTGCTTCCTGTCCGAGTGGTCCCCTAACAGACCAAGTGTTCATCTCTTATCTTTTACAGTATTTCAACTTTCATGTCTTTGTGTCATTTTTTGTCACACTTCAGCCCGACTCCTCCAGGGAGTCACCTGATGAGCCATTAAAGACATAAAGAATACAACCATTGTGTCCTAATGACTCATCAGGGAACTCCCTTGGACCATTGTCCTGGCACATTCCTAAACATTAATTTAACAATGGTTTTAACATAAGTTAAAGTATGGATATAACATCAAATTCTAACTTCTAATCGAAATAGAATTCCTAGACATAGGCTATATAATCATTCCCAGCAAATTACTACCTTTCTATTGATACCAAACATGACATAGTTCCTATAGATTATAGATCATTTATGAGATATCCATTGCAAATAGTATCATAAATGCTTCTGTAAATCCAAATTCCAAAGGGGTAGCCGTGTTAGTCTATTGTAGAAAGACAACAGAGTCCAGTGGCACTTTTAAAGAGTAACTGATTTATTTATCTCATGATAAATAAATCTGTTAGTCTTTAAAAGTGCCACTGGATTCTGTTGTCTCCCTAAATCCAGACAGCGTCACACCTTGCCCACATGGCCTGCCCTGTGGAGGGCATGCCAGGCTCCTCCTGTGCCCCCCCAGCAGGGAGGGCATTGGTGTAGTCCTGGGGTAGCCCTATGTCGACTTAGGGCTACCCCAGGGCTACACTGGCTTAATTCGACTTTAAAATTCGAATTAAGCCTTAGGTCGAGTAGAAAGATGGTTTAATAAAGTCGTCTTAATTTTCATTAAGTTGACTTTATTTTCCTTAAGTCAACTTAAGCAAGCTGCTTAAGTCAACTTAAGCAAAGTGTAGTGTAGACGCAGGGCACATTAAGTCAACTTAAGCCAAGCTTAAGTCGACTTAATTTACCAGTGTAGATGCCGCCCTTGACACCATTCTGGCAGCGTAAAAAAGCCTTCAAGTGGGAATAAATTACACTTTACATTGCCAGATGGGTGTAAAGAAGTCTTCACATAAAAGAGAATCAGGCTTTTAGGCTCCACCAGGGGCATTGCTGGATAGCAAAAAGATCCAGGGCTGTGGCCCCCAGCCCATACCTGCCCCCAAACTCCCACTCCAGCCCTCCTAACTCCCCAGTGTGACCGGGGCCTCCTGGGATACCATCCTGGACATGCAAAAATCAGGGCAAGCTGCAAAACCGGGAGCCAAACTCCCCACACACTGATGGGTGGTACTTAAACCAGTCTCCCTATCAGTCACAATCAGGCTTCTTGTTCCCCACACCGGGTACCAAGAAGTCTGTCCAAAATAGAAACAACTCCCTTTATTGCACTGCAGCTCCTCCGGCTCCCACCTAGCCGCACGGTCCCTTAAAGATATAGGTTCTCCTGACCCCAAAGGGCCAGCCACAGCACACAGAACAATATAGGTTTGGATCTTACCCAAAATACCACACTGATAGCCAATCCTTTAGCAACCACAACTAAAGGTTTAATATAAGAAAAAAAGAATCAAAATATGAGAGATGTTAAAGGGTCAAAGCGAATCACTTACATACAAATGATTTAAAGTTCATGAAAAGCAGTTTGCAGGCTTGTTCTTCTGGAGTTTGCAGGCTTGTTCCTCTGGTAAACACCCAGCATCATGGTGGGCCTCAATCCTTTGTTCAGTCTCAGAGGAATAGGTCCAGAGGTGGGTGTTGGCTGTAGACTGAGGACTTGAGAGCAAGATGGAGTTGGGGCTGCTGCCTTTTATCACCTCTGGCCTTCTCCATGCTGTGTGCAGTTCACTCCAATCAAATTGGAGTTGAGTTACATGTTCAAGGCCTAGTGACTCAACAGGTTTTCTCCTTCAGCCCATTATACTGGGGAGCTTCCTTAATGGGCCATTAAAAAGACAATGGCCCGGTAGACATTCAGTCTGGGGAGTTTCCCTAGGCTCACACCAATTAAAATATAACAATCATATTCCTAATTTCTAATATGAATACGAATCCTACACATAAACTATATAAGCATTCCCCACAAATTATTACCTTTCTATTGACACCAAACATGGCACAATTCCTATGGATTATAACAATTATAAAATATTAATACAAAATAATATAATAAATGGTTCCCTAAATCTGGACAGCATCACACCCAGCTTCCCCCATCTTCACTTCACCCCCCTTGAGCCCCCAAACCCCCTCCAAACCTCCCCAGGCCCCTCTGTCCCTAGCTCCCACTCATCCCCCAACCTCGTCCATCTCTCCCCAGCCCCCCACCTAGTCCCCCTCCATTCATCCATAATCCCCTCCACCCCTCCCCAGCCTGCACCAGTCTCCTTGCCCCCATCTCCCCTCCACCCCTCTCCAGCTCCCCACCCAGTCCCCCTCCAGTTGCCCATAGTCCTCTCCACTGCTACCCAGCCCCCAGCCAGTCTCCTTGTCCCCTCCACCCCTCTACAGGCCTCTAACCCAGCCAGTCTCCTTGTCCCCGCCACCCCACTCCAGGCCTCCCTTCAGCCCCTTCCCAGCCCCCTTACCTGGCCGGAGGCTCAGAGCTGCAGGGACGGCCGGCAGAGCCGCTTCTGGGCCAGGCCGCTCCCACCCTGAGGACGCTCTGTCTGAGCATGCTCAGGGAGGGAGATTTGAATGTCCCCAGCCTGGCTGCAGCAGGAGTCTGCGGCTGCGCTGGGGCCCCTGGGTGGAACGCAGCGTTCCGCCTGGGTGCGCATGTGCCTGCTGGGGACAATAGATTCGGGGCTCAGAATTTTCTACCCAGGGCTAGCGCCCTGCCAGCCCGATGACAACGACGCCTCTGGTTTCCACCCTCCATATTATTAGCTATCCTTGAAAGCAGCAGGCCATAGTGTGAATGCTGACTCGCAGCTTTGAGGCTCAGATTGCTGACTAATACACTTCAGTCAGGAAGTAAAGTTTGGAGTAGAAGTGTCCTTAAATAATTCAAGTAACACTTGTACCAATTCTAGCTGTTGGCTTTTTCATGTTTTTCCCCTTTCTCTGTGGTTGCCTATCTAAAAAAATTCTATAATTTTATTCTTTTATTTTTTACCTTTTGAAATTTATTTGGAGGAATCAAATTCCATTTCCCTTTTAAATCTGCTCATTTTGCATTTTAATTAAATAGCTAATAAAATTGAAAAAATGCTGAGAATAAACTTGCAAACCCTGCTCTCATGAGACTAAGAGTTTGAAGCTTGCATTTGTATTCATCTTTTGGTCATTCAGTGTTACAATATACAAATGAACAAATTGAACTGGTGGAATTTCAGTGCAATTCTTACCCAAAACCCAGGTCTCCCAGCTTCAGACACTTAATAGCTGCTGAAGAAATAAAGACACATCATTTGGTTAATAATCTACAGGAATATGTATTTGTATGCATTTAGCCTTTCTGAAGATAAGGATACAATGCCATCAATAATATTCTAATTTTTAAAGGTAATTTTAATCTCTCAACCCAAGGGACCCAGTTCCTAACCTGGAAAACCTAAATGTCTATGCCTACACTGGCAATTTAAGTTGACTTAAGGGTGCTTAAATTAAGCCATGTCCATACTAGGCTTTCATTAAGTCAACTTAAGAAATTCCTTAAGTCGACTTAATGAAAGCTTAAGTCGACTTTGTTACTACCACTCATTAAGTTGACTTAACCCTTGAGTCGACTCCTTAAGTTGATTTAAGGACTATGTGGACATGGAGTAACCCATACGTCAACCTTATTAAGTTGACTTAAGGGTGGTTAGGTCGACTTAACAAAGTGCACTAAGTCGACTTAAAGCTAAGTCGACTTAGTCGACTTTGTTAAGTTAACTTTAATAAGGTCGACTTTAAGTCGAGTTAAAGTCGACCTTATTAAAGCCTACTTAACAAAGTCGACTTAACTTTTCTAGTGTAGACATAGCCAATGAGGAGACCCTGGTCCATGTTCTGGCCCCCAAATTAAGAACTTAGAATAGGAATCCAAACCACGAAATCAAAATGTGAACGTCTATCTTCTCATTAAGAAGGGGCACATTTTAAAATGCAGTTCTCTGTGTCTGGATTGGTGAGCATCCAGTATGCAGTGAGATTGCCAGGCCAAGGGATACATTTCTGTGTGTTTTATATAGAAACCTTAGAATATCTGAGGCATAGAAAAGTGAAATCAGGATTTTTGTAGAACAACAATGCCAGGGAATAATTCAGACAGAGAAATGCAGGTCTTTTGAAGCAAAATAAATGATTGCCAAAGATTACTTTTTTCCCATTTTTCTTTTTTAATTTAAATATACATATTTAGGCCTAGATGCTCAAAAGGTGTTCAGCGTAAGAATCAGTTTTAGGCATCACTGTGATCCACCAAACTTCTGCTGAATGTAGTTGGCTCTAAATTCATTTGGTACTTACATTTTTGCAGTAAAAGTCCACTTGGCACTGATATTTCTGTTTCAGATCATGCGCCCTACTGCCTCACTCTAGTCTCGCAGATGCCTATCTCCTGCCTAAGCCCCAAATGGATTCACATAACAGGGGAAGATAAGCATTTAACTACTAAAGTTGGGTGCCGAGTAGTTAAGTTGGTGACTTGGGATGTGAGAAACCCTGTATTCAAGTCCCACTTCATGTGAGGATGAGAAAAGACCTCAGCAGAGATCTGCCACCTCTCAGTTGAGTTTGCTAACACTTGGAGTACAAATTTTGCTTTCTGATATGTGGCTTCCTCCATCTCTCCCATTGAAACTGTTGCACTGTGGATAAATAATTAAAATCAAAGGGTGCGTGTACACTTACAAATTAAGTCGACTTAATTTGCCCCCCCCCCACAAGGCAAGACACAGCTCTGCCCACCCCACTCCTATGCCCTGCCAGTGTTCCTTTCCTGCTCAGCCCCCATTGTACCCAGGTACAATAGGGCAAATGCTGAACCCCTGGCATTTGACAAGGGGTGCCCCCCCTGCCACCGTGGACCAGTCCCAGGTCCACCTAGCCCCTTCAAGTTGACAGGCATCCAGTGTGGATGCTCTAAGTCGATTTGGCAAGGTCCCCTTTAAGTTGACCTAATTTTTGAGTGTGGACATGCTAAGTCGACTTAGCAAAGTCGACTTATTTTGACAAGTGTAAACATAACCAAAGAATCATTGGAACAGGGATACTGGATGAGTGTTCTAACCACCAGGCCGTAGTGTCACTCTTACAGTTGTGTGCTTGCTCATTGGCTTAAATGATTCTAAGTGCCTGACTGAAGGGGGTCTCTCTACGAGAATATTACATAGCCAATAGTGAGAGCACTCATCTGGCAAGTAGCCTCTCTGTGTTCAAATCCTTTCTTCCCCTTTAGGGGGTAGTAGGGGACAGATCATAATAGTAAAATAAACAAGGAGTCTTGTGGCACTTTTAAAAACTAACATATTTACTTATCACATGAGCTTTTGTGGGAGAAAATCCCACTGCATCAGACTCGAAGTGGGATTTTCTCCCATGAAAGCTCATGCAATAAATAAATTTGTTAGTCTTTGAAAGTGCCACAAGATTCCTTGTTTGTTTTGCTGAACCAGACTGATACAGCTACCCCTTTGGAACTTGTCAGCATTGTAGCTGGCACTTTTTTGTACAACACTATACCTTTTGGAGGTACAGCACATAAGTTACCCCATAGCCTGCTGTTTCATGCTACACCACATGGGATGACTGATCCTACATTGTTATTTATGTAGATTCATATAATTAATATGACCTCCTAAGATAAGAAAGAGAGAAGAGTAAAGATGTGTGCAAGAGTCTGAAAATAGACCAAATACAGTTTTATACACTTAAAAAAAATACTACTGACATATGGCTCATGTTTCAAGTTAGATAAATCCCAGGCAAGAGGCTTATAGACACAGGAAAAGTGAATCTCTATTTTCCTAGATTCCCCACTATAGTGGAAAAAATATCTTCTGCAGTCTAATATATTTAAATGGTAAATAGAAAGCCATGCACTGGAAGCCAGAAGCAAAACAGAGAAAATAAATAATTCCAATGGACTTTTTTGATGTATTACCTTCCTGCTTTATAAGACTTTCTGCAGCACCTGTGACAACTGCTCTAAGTGAACTGTATAATTTATATTATGAAGCTGCTGAAAACCATTCTACAAGAAAAGCAAATGAGAATGAATTTCAAACTCAATAAACACTAGAGGAGATCAAAAGTAACTGTGAGAAGACTTATCAAAAGGCTAAATGGCACCATGAAGACGTCTGTTTACTACATTTTTTGCTGTTGGGAGAACCATTGTTCTTTGATCTGGTGGTTCCTGGCTTATCTGAGCAAACCCTTTAGCTCCCAACAAGCATTGAAGCATACCATTAAATTCCCTTGCTTCAGTTCAAGATGAAGAAAGAACTTGACAAGCAACAGAAGAAGGCATCAAGCTAGGACTAGAAGGTATCTCATTCCTGCTCCTGCATGTTCCATGTGGCCTTTCCCTCATGTTATTTATCAGAGATCCTGAACAGGCTTCCAATCTCATATTCCCTACATAGCTCTTTATTACTGCAGTGGAAAAGAAAGAAGTCAACTAGTACACTTCTTTTAAGATCATGTTTCTCAATGATGTTACTATCATTAAATGATCTTCCAACCAGACTAGTGAGTTGGCTGACATTAGCCTACCTTGAACTACCTTTGCTGCTTTTATGAAAGTGAATCATCTCTAGTTTCACTGAAATCAAACTGCAGCATGGCCAGCTGTTACACATAAATTGTTTTAGTTCAGGAATCTCTCCCAAATAAAAAGTATTTTAAAAATATCAGTTTTCCCTGACATTGGAAGTACTATGAATGGGGATAATCTTCTTCCCTTTGAAGTCAATGGAAAAATTTCCATTGAGGTTTGGTAGGGCTGGCACTTAGTCAGTGTAAACACTTATACTGCAGTAACTTTATAATCACTTTGGTGTTATTTATTCTCCTTGGGTGTGTCTACAATGGCAAGTTATGTCGACTTAAGGAGGCTTAAGTCGACCTAACAAAGCCACGTCCACACTGGGCTTTTAGTAAGTCGACCTAAGCACTTCCTTAAGTCAACTAAAGGAAAGCTTAAGTTGACTTAATAACACCTACTTTTAGGTCGACTTAAGCCTTAAATCGACTTAAACCCAGTGTGGAGGGGGATTAGCGCCTAAGTCAACTCTCTCCAGTCTGTCCACATCCTTCCTGTAGTGGAACGCCCAAAACTGGACACAATACTCCAAATACGGCCTCATCAGTGTTGAATAAAGGGAAATAATCACTTTCCTTGATCTGCTGGCAATGCTTCTACTAATGCACCCCAATATGCTGTTAGCCTTCTTGTCAATAAGGGCACACTGTTGACTCATGTCCAACTTCATAGTCTTTGAAATATCAGTTTGTGGGCCTGCACCACACTTGTAAATGACTTGCCATTCATAGCTTCTTCGGCTGAGTTTGGTCCAAGAACTCCATTTTCAATGCAGGTTTCTGTTAGCTATGAAGCCTTGTGTCTTGGCCTATATTGCTTTTAAAGTTCTCTGAGCTATCAAGACTTCCTAATCATGGAAAAAGCCACTCTTTGTATTCTCATGTGGTTCATTTTAGTTCTATCAGTTTATAATGCAGAGCTTCATCAACAGTTTTAGAACTACATTCTGCTGCCCAACCACTGATGACACATATTTACATCTGCATACAACAGTATTGAAGGTGTCTAGTTTATAGGCAGTGACTTGAATGGTTGACAAGTGGTAGTTATTTTTGATTTCCATTGTCCTATGTAATTGGAAAAAATGTGCCTATCCACATCTTGAGTTCTCTTGCTGAGGTTTAATGATAAAGGGATCTTGGAGGGATGGGTGTCTAGAGTACCTGACTCTAAGCTGCGTATTTGGTTGAGCAGTCTCAATTTTTAAGGCTGGGGATGTAGGAGGACTCTTTGCACTGGGCCCCAGCCCAGTGCCTTTGTATGTTAATTCCTGAATGAGGTGGGTGGGTGGATCAATCCCAGGAGGGAGTACCCTGCCCTGGGCTACTTCCTACTAGTCTGTTCAGCTTGGCATGTGTCCCCTCTAATCAACTTCTGAAGTGGTGGCCAACTTTCCCTTCTTGGGCTGTGCCTTGCTGCAGTCCAAGGCTCCTTCAGATGGGGCAGTTGTAGACTGGTGAGGGTGAGCTCCACAATGGGGTTTGTACAGTCAGTTTGCTCAGGTTCTGGAAGCTCCTTCATAGTCTCCCTTGGCTAGGGAGCCAATATTTACTCCCAGTTAACTTTCTTGGCTGGCAGGCTAATGCTTCTTTCCTACAGGTAGGAAGACAGCTGGTTCCTACTTCTTCTCAAATCAGCCCTGAACTGAGACAAACTCTCCTCTTTTCAACACTCTCCAGGCCTGGCATCAGCTGGAGGTATAATGGGGCAAGGTTATCTGTGCCCAAAGGTGCTCTCAAATATCTTCTGTGCTGGTTGGCAGTTTCTCTGTTTCATCTTAAGAGCATATCAAAAGCTCTTGCTCGCAGTGCATCTTTGCAGGTTTCTTTGGATGCAGAGTACCGTTCTTTGCAAACTGGGTCCTTGAATACTGGTTTAGCTCTACTATTTCTTACACTGGCAGGAGTGTTTGCGCTGATTGCATCAGGAACAGTACTGTACTATTGTTTGATGGTTTTAGATAATTCAATATGGATATGGGGCGGGTTCTCTTTGCCAAACAGTAACTTAGGTTGCATGAAATGTGGTTTTTGCCACCCTGAGAAACATCATTTGTCAGTATTGCCAGCTACATAGTGAATAAACTTCTTGGGAACCAGGTTGGAAGGAATAAGAGCAGTCTTCTCAGCATTCATATTTTGTAGGGTTTTCTCTGCTAGAAATGTGCCCATTCTTAGGACTACTGCTTTTAACTAATGCAATGGCTGGCTTTGTGGAAAAGCTAAATTTGTTGTTTTTTATATTGTTGCCTGATGGATGATGCATCCAAGACCAATATCCCTTGGTGTCCCATTTTGTGCTACAATTCAGGCCAGTGATGGTTTGTACCACCTTCTGTCCTGTAACGCTGAGTGCTTTGAATGCTCTGCTGCTGTGGCTCATGGCCTGGAAACCAACAGCCAGCTGGATAACATAAGCACCCTCGCTATGTCTACACTGGCAATTTAAGTCGACTTAAGGAGGCTTAAATTGACTTAAATTATGCCACGTCCACACCTGCTTTTCATTAAATTGACTTAATTACTACCACTCTTTAGGTCGACCTAACAATTAAGTCGATTTGTTAAGTTGACCTAAAGATGGTGTGGCTGCCCTAGGTTGACTGCCCCAGGGAGAAGGAAGCCAGACTGTCAGCTGGAGCGCTGGTCAGCTGGAGTGCCGGCAATTGCTGGCCCCAGTGCTTCAGCTGACAATGGAAACATCAGGGATCCCCTGTCAGCTGGAGCGCCATCAGCTTGCTTCTTGCCCGGACCCACGGGGGTCTGGGGAGAAGGGAGCGGGGCTCCCAGCAAGAAGGGAGCCTGTGCTCCCTTCTCCCCAGGACCCATGTGGGGGTCCCGTCAAGAAGGGAGCCTCAGTTCCGACCCACGGCTCCCTTCTGCTGGGAAGCCGCAGGTCCCGGCGAGAAAGGAGCTGTGGCTCCCTTTTTGCCGGGACCTGCGTGGGTCCCAGGGAGAGAGGAGCCTGGCTCCCTTCTCCCTGGGATGTATGGATCCCGGGGAGAAAGGAGCCATGGTTCCCCTCTTGGAGGGCCCCCAGTTTCCTGGGGAAGGGACCTGCGGGTCCCTTCTCAATGGAGAGCCACTTCTGCCACATCTATACTTGAAAAGTTAAGACGACTTGTTAAGGTCGACTTTAAGTTGACTTTTAAAAGTCAACTTAAGAAAGTCAATTTAAATTTTTAAGTGTAGACATAGCCCATGAGTGTTATATGTTCAGCGCTCTCACCCCAGCAGCCTGCCTACATCACAGCAGCTGCACCCTGATTTCTACCTGCTTTGATTAATTGCAGAAGTGACTGACCCCAGTCCCAGTTCCCTAAAGCTATTTGACTTAAAGTGTCCAGTCCTCTGCTGGAACACACAGAGAAATAATAAGGTGCATTTGTTCCTATAAAGGGACAAAAGCACAGCTTATAAAGTTAACTAGCGTGATCAGTTCAATTCAGCTACAGCTCAGGGTTGATTTAGATTAAGAGTTTTTAAAAGTTTATTAACAAAAATAAATATATTTAGTGATAGCAAGTTGAAGAAATAAAGTTAGAAGTTACAAACACGAGTAAAAGTTCCAACGGGGTAGCCATGTTAGTCTAGTTCAGCAAAACGAAAGAGGCGTCTTGTAGCACTTTCAAGACTAACACATTTAGTGGTTTTTTTAATGGCTTAGACCTAACTTCAGGAGCTTACACTCTTTGTTCAATACAGTGTTGTTGTAGCTGTGTTGGGCCCCAAATATTACAGAATTAAGATGTGTGAAGTAATATCTTCTATTTCACTTTTATTGTGTGGCTTGAAAGGTTGTCTCTCTCACCAACAGAAGTCGGACCAATAAAGGATGGTATCTCATCTACCTTGTCACTCTTTGTTCAAGGTAGTGTTCTCATCAATCTTCAGTTCCCAGAGACTTGAACCCACTGACTGAAGGACACATCTTTCTCAGCTTGCAATAGTTCTGTTCCCTTATGTTTGTATAGTGTTGGTTGCTTCTTCTCTTTCTTTATTTTTCTCAAAATCACTGCTTTGTCTCCATAGTCAGGATGAGTTCCTGCTGTTCTTCCCTGCATGTGGACTTCCCAGTCCTTAGCAGATTTGTATGTAAATGGGGTTTTCGGTGTTTTCAATCACACCTTGCATAATTTCACTGGAGACAGATATATAGCTGCCTTCCCTCCTGTCTGGGAGAAAACTGTTTATCAAATACCCCTGACCTGCCTGATTTAAACACCTTTTAATCACAGATTTTCAAACATAGTATTAGTGAGTATTCATAATTTCTCATTATGCTAAAGCATATGTTTCAAAATATATTGATCCCCATTGTGCCTCAGACTTTCATAAAAGATCTAACTTGATACTCTTTTTAATACAGTAATAATGTACATGATGAGTTGATCAGTTGTTTATCGTTTGAGTGTCAAGTCCCTCTGGTATTATAGCCCAGATAACATTTCTATCTCCTGATGGGATGTTGACTATTTTCTTCTCCCCACCCCTCCCTGCACTAGCTTTATAGTTTTCTTTACCTTATATGCAAACAGAGCTTCTTAGTCTCTATCTGGTGACCAAGCTGGACAGACAAACAAATACACATTATTTTATCTAAGGGTTATGCATTGCTTGCCAAACACAGTTTAAGAAAATATTTCTGGAACATATCCATATCTCTTTGTATACCAAATCAATATCAAACAAATAATCAATGATCAAGGAGTTACTAATTTTCTCTTATATTCTTTTTTCTCTTATATCTCTGATATGACAGATTTTGGGTATATATTCTGTTAGATGTAGTGAGTTTGGGGATGGCCATCTCATCCTCTGGGCAATTAATGTTATTTTTGAGATGGGTACATATTTATACTTGATTGGAACTAAGAGGGTTTATATCTCACCAAGAGAGCAATCAGCTAATGAAAGGAACTGAAATAAATCCTCAATATGATCCTGGAGCTTTTCCTTGTATGACAATCTACAAGTGAAATAGGGGGGTGGAATCTCAATGCCAGTTTCCATTTGCAAAACTGCAGAAACTATGCCAAATCTCAGAAAGCTCCAAACCGTGGCTTGACTGGCTGCATGCTGCGGCTGATTTTGAAGCCAAAGCATTGCTCTGTCCATATTTTTGGTGCCCTCACTCTTTTTCATCACAGTCCTCATAAATAGGTTTTGACAAGTCATCTAGTACTTACCTTCTTCAGCTCTGAGTTTGTTTACTCCAGCTAATCAACCACTCATTTTGTGATCAAATACAGCTGCCTTCATTATCTGATCACTCATCTTGATTGTAGTTACAGGGATGAGTCTCTGTTTAGGGTGCACTTCTTGGCAAAACATGCTGTCTCTCTAGCCCATAGTTTCACAGAACTAGACTGCCTTGAATTATGGACACTTTATTTTTCTGTGAAAATATCTGACTATCTCGGCAACCTTTGCTGACCCCTGTGCTCTCCTCTCCTCTTTGCTGACCCCGGTGCTGGTGGCACCCTCCACAGAAAAAAAAGGGACGACCACCTAAAAATTCATTGGTGGCCACAGCTGGAGTTGGGGGGGGAGGGGCACTTCCCAGGCATGCCACTGAAAGAAGCTTGTGGAAAGTAGCCTCCCGGAGCAGCTCCTCTCAGTGGCATGCCTAGGGACAGGAATCCCCAGGGACACCACGGAGAGAAGACACTCGGAATGGCTCGTCTCAGGGGCTATGTCTATACTTGTTAATTTAGGTCGACTTTAGCTAGGGGCTAGGTGGACCTGGGACTGCTCCACGGTGGCAGGGGGGCACCCCTTGCCAAGTGCCAGGGTGCTCAGCCTTTACCCCATTGTACTTGTGTAGAATGGGGCAAAGGGGGACAGGGTCTCTGGCAGGGCATAGGGGCAGGGTGGGCATGGCTCTGCCCTGCCCTGTGGGGGGGGCATGCCAGGCTCCCCCTGTTAAACTAGGTTTAACAAAGTCGACTTAATTTTCCTTAGGTCGACTTAAGCAGCTTGCTTAAGTCGACTTAAAAATAGTGTAGTGTAGACACAGAGTAAATTAAGTCGACTTAAGCAAGCCCCAGGCACACCACAGAAAGACGCTGCCTGGAGTGGCTCCTTTTGGTGGTGGCATGCTGTGAAGAGGAGCCACTCCAGGCGACTTCTTTACGCGGGATGCCTGGGGATGGGAATGGCCCCTACACTGCAGCCACTACCAAAAGCAGCCACCTGGAGTGGCTTTTAGTGGCAGGGGTGTCAATTTCTGTGGCGCTGCAGGGGGTTCTGTGTGCCGCTGCAAATAGGCTTGTGTACCACTATCAGCATGCATGCTGGGGGTTGCCTACCCCTGTCTCATAGCATCTGGTCTTGAGTCAACAGACTAACTGAGCACTCGTAAAAGTAAGCCCTTTGAAATCAGTGGGGCTACTCACCTTTTGAAAATTATGCCCTTGTTTAAAGTAACTTGATGGCTTCTGTGTCTCCATTATACCATATTAATGTATGTAAATTTTGATTGAGTTGATGTTTCATTAGAACAAACTCTGACAGACAGCAAAGGAAGCTCATCCATATTTTCATGTGTCCCATTCAAATAATATATGGCTTCCTTAAAAACAAAACAAAAAACCCCTCACTATGGTATCAAGATGTCATTAAAGACATAAAAGCTAATTTTCTTCATTTCTCTTATGTTCAGTTTACAAAAGACCTGGGCCCTTGCCCCTCCTAATTAATGTGTATGTTTAAAGGGCAGATATTTTGATTACTGCCTCCTATTGTATACAACAGTTCTTAATAGCTATCATTACCATTTTGAATACTTAGAGAGAACACATTTTTTGTGCACCTGTTATATCCCCAAACCATCAAGAAAGAAGGTAGATAATAAGATTGTGATGCAATTGTTCTTTCTGACAGTGTACTGCTATGGTATACATCCTTTCTCATCTTGATCAAGCATGGTGAATATCAGCTTGAACGATCCCTTCTTATTTGATGTCCAAAGCTGGCAATTAAAGTTGCTCTGGTAATAGCAGCTAATATAGGCTGCGTCTACACTGGTAAATTAAGTCGACTTCAGCGTGCTTAAGTCGATTTAATTTACACTGCGTCTACACTACAGTTTCCTTAAGTCGACTTAAGCAAGCTGCTTAAGTCGACTTAACGAAAATAAAGTTGACTTAATTAAAATAAATAATAATAAAATAAAAGTCAACTTAGGGCTACCCCAGGGCTACACCAATGCCCTCCCTGCTGGGGAGGGGCACAGGGGGAGCCTGGCATGCCCCCCCACAGGGCAGGGCAAAGCCCTACCCACCCTGCTCCTATGCCTTGCCAGGGTCCCTGTCCCCCTTTGCCCCATTGTACCTAGGTACAATGGGGCAAAGGCTGAGCCCCTGGCATTGGGCTAGGAGTACCCCCCTTGCCCCCATGGACCTCCCCTAGGTCCCCCTAAGCCCCTAGATGTTGACCTAGGCATCCAGTGTGGTCGCTCTCGGTCGACTTTCTAAGTTCCCCTTTAAGTCGACTTTAATTTTAAGTGTAGACACACTAAGTCGATTTAGTTAAAGTAAACTTAAATTAACAAGTGTAGACATAGCCATAGATAGTATTTTTTCATTAGCTGGTCTTTTCTAAAGAGCAACGAGAAACCATCTAGCATGCATGGTCCATCATATTATAATGCAACTGCCAAGATGAAAATCTAAATTCAAAATCTGGATTGTCATTGGTTGAGTGCATGTATCACAAACTATCCACATTGCACTTCACATTACAGCTGGTTGTAGGATGGGGAAAAATTATTTTAAAAAATTAAAATAAAATTATTTTGATTCTGCAGGTGGCATTTATGAAGAAATTTTCATGTAATGATTTTTTTTCTTTGAAAATGTTTTGGGTTTTATGTCCCCACTCCTTTTTATCCTTCCTCAATTTTAATTTTTTCTTTGTCCTTCTCAATTTTTTTCCTTTTCCTTTTGCAACTGAATAAAGTAGGGAGTAGAGGATGAAGAAAGGGATGGAGAAGGAAAGGAAGAAGAATAAACTTTAAAAAAAAATGTCTTTCCAAAATCTAAAACATGACTTTGATTTCAGACATGACTAAATGTCTGAGATGTATTTTATTTAGCCTCATCCAGTTATCCCGGGACTATGTAGTGAATTTAAACAAGAATGGAGATCTCTGCTAAATGTAGGTTAACTTGGTCATCTTAGTGGTTAAGTAAGTATAACTTCTGTGCTTTATTTGATATGAATCTATTGCAGACAGAAAACACATTCCACAGATAACATTCAATATGGAAAATGTCACTTCCAGTTTTAAAATGATTCCCACAGCATCAAAATGATGTACTAATTTGCAACACATCACATCTTGATTAGGCAAGTCACTTTCCATTATATTGCATCAGATAATGGCACATACTACTAGTGATGGGCCCATGGGGAACAAGTTTTCCTAGGTTGTGAGGATGATGAAATTCCACAGACTGGAATGTGAAAACTGATAGTAAATTTCATAGTGTGTATTACCTGAGGAATAAATACTTCCTCTGTACTTTATTTTTTAAAAAAAAATGATTGGTGGGGAATTTGCTTTGGTCCAGTATAGTGATGGGACCAGAAGTGGAGTTAGGATTCTACTCTTGACTTCCATTTCAACCACAGTTTTAAACTGTCAGATCTGGAAATTTAGATCAAGCCAATTTCTAAAATACACTGATATGATTTAAATCACAGTCCAAGCTAACTGATGAAAAAATAACATCCAGCCTCATTAAATCCTTCCAGTGCCTTTTCTGTGATTATCTTATCACATTCTTCAACATGAAAGATATCTGACATCATCACAGGCAACAGAACAATCACTGCAAATGATTCAAAAAGTTTCTTCTCAACTCCTTGTTATCTGTTTCTTTATGAGGCTGATCCTGCACTGTTAAGGCCAATGGAAATTTTGCTATTAACTTCCATGAGAACAGGATCAGTCCCCAAATCAGTAATGATAAAGAACATGAATTAGTATCAGCAGAGATAATGATTTTTCTTTCTCTATTAATGGTATGAATATTCCGTAAGATGTATTTTGAATGAACAGGTATCTTAATTTCTATGAATCTTGCTTTAAAAAATAATAAAAAAAAGATGGATGCTTCAAGGAGAGAACTATCCACAAGAAGTAGAGCAGATAGGCTAAATGAGAGAGAGAGAGGGAGAGAGAGAGCCTGATCCCATGTCCATTAAAGTTGTTAGAAAGACTTGTATTGACTCCAGTCAGCATTAGAACAGCTTTATGCAGACAGCTGCTGAAGCTAAAGTAAAATAGGTATTAACAACATTGGACAAGGCTGAGATACATGGTCTGAAAATGGGAGAAAGTTAATGTTTTAATTTTGTGTGAAATGATTTGGGGTGTGGAAATATTTAAGGTTGGAATAAAGTTAGGGAAGGATGTGGGCTAATTAGGGGAGGACAAACTATTTCTTACTGTTAAAAACAAGATAAAAAAGTGAATGGCTCATACAAATATTTGCTTCGAACAATTCTTTGACAAGTGAAGAATTTTTACATTTTCAAAAACATTCATGATTCATCAGTCAACATAGTCATGTATGTTAAATCTCAAAGAACTTCACAAATTCATAGAATCATAGAAGAATAGGGATCGAAGGGACCTCACAAGGTCCTACCCCCTGCTAAAAAGCAGGACCATTCCCACTAAATCACCCCAGCCAGGATATTGTCTAACTGGGCCTTAAATATCTCCAAAGATGGTGATTCCACCACCTCCCTAGGTAGCCCATTCCAATGCTTCACCACCCTCTTTGTGAGAAAGTTTCTCCTAATATCCAACCTCGACCTCCCCAGCTGTAATTTGAAACCATTTCTCCTTGTTCTGTCCTCTGTTACCACCAAGAACAGCCTAGCTCCCTCCTCTTCGGAGCGCCCCTTCAAGTAGTTGAAGGTGGCTATCAAATCTCCCCTCAGTCTTCTCTTCTGTAGACTAAATAAGCCTAGTTCCTTCAGTCTCTCCTCATAAGTCAAGTTCCCCAGCCCCCTAATCATTTTTGTTGCCCTCCGCTGGACTCTTTCTAATTTGTTCACATCCTTTCTGTAGTGGGGAGCCCAAAACTGGACACAGTATTCCAGATGCAGCCTGACCAGTGCCGAATAGAGGGGAATTATCATATCCCTTGATCTGCTGGCAATACTCCTACTGATGCAGCCCAATATGCCATTGGCCTTTTTGGCTACAAGGGCACACTGTTGGCTCATATCCAGCTTCCCATTCACCATAACCCTCAGGTCCTTTTCTACAGTGTTGCTACTTAGTCCCCAGCCTGTAGCAGTGTATGGGATTTTCCCATCCTAAGTGCAGGACTTTGCACTTGTCTTTGTTGAACCTCATGAGGTTTCTTTTGGATCAATGTTCCAATTTGTCTAAGTCTCCCTGGATCCTGTTCCTGCCCTCCAGCATATCTACCATTCCCCCCAGCTTGGTGTCATCCGCGAACTTACTAAGCACGCAGTCTATCCCATCAAGATCACTAATGAAGATGTTGAATGGAACCGGCCCCAGGACCGACCTCTGGGGCACTCCACTCTTTAGTGGGTGCCAACTAGACATCGAGCCATTGATTCCTACCTGTTGAGCCCATTGATCTAGCCAGTTTTCTATCCACCTTACGGTCCACTCATGCAATCCATACTTCCTTAACTTGCCAACAAGAATGCTGTGGGAAACCGTATCAAAAGCCTTGCTAAAGTCGAGGTATACCACATCAATGGCTCTTCCCACATCCACAAATTCAGTCATCTCATCATAGAAGGCAATCAGGTTGGTCAGGCACGATTTGCCCTTGGTGAATCCATGCTGACTGTTCCTGATCACTCTATTTTCCTCCAAGTGTTTCAGGATGGATTCTTTGAGGACCTGCTCCATGATTTTTCCAGGGATTGAGGTGAGGCTGACCGGTCTGTAGTTCCCCGGATCCTCCTTTTCCCCTTTCTTGAAGATTGGTACTATATTTGCCTTTTTCCAATCCTTTGGGACCTCCGCCATTCGCCACGAGTTGTCAAAGATAATGGCCAGAGGCTCTGCAATCACTTCAGCTAACTCCCTCAGCACCCTCGGATGCAGTTTATCCAGCTCCATGGACTTATGCTCATCCAATTTGTTTAAATAGTCCCTAACCTGACTTTCCATTACCGAGGGCTGCTCTTCTCTCCATTCTGTGTTACCACGTGTAGTAGCCTGGGAGCTGGCTCTCCCTGTGAAGACTGAAGTAAAAAAAGCATTGAGGACTTCAGCCTTTTCCACATCATCCACCACGAGGATGCCTGCCCCATTCAGTAAGAGACCTACACCACCCCTGATCCTTTTCTTCTTGCTGACATACTTGTAGCACCCCTTTCTGTTATCCTTCACATCCCTTGCTAGCTGCAACTCCAATTGCCTTTTGGCCTTTCTGAAGCGTGAATGGGCACCATCCACTGCAAACACCTGAGACAGGGAAGAAGAGATGAAGAGGCAATATCCTCAAAAAAAGCAAATCCAGGGATTTGGCTGGGAATTAGGGAACAGAAATACCCTTGGGCTAAAACATCAGTAGAAATTTGAAATGGGATTTGGAAATTTCCTCATAAAAGCTCTCAGCAGCAGGGAGATCTGACTGAGCTCCTAGACAGATAATACTGGGGATCTTTCAGGGAGCAGGGCACCCTCCTGCTACCACTAAATGAAAGCCTCTCCCAGCACAGAACCTGATTGCAAAATTTTTGGGGGACCAGAACCTGCTTCCCACAAATGCCTTCATAGGCATTTGATATCTGAGGGAGAGAGTGCATGTGTGTTGAAGTCAAGGCCATGAACCCCTTGGTAGCAGTGCTGACCTACTCCAGGGAGTAGTGCATACTGGGGGTTTAAAACATAAAGCCTTTTCATGTTTTCACTGATACCCAAAAAAGGTTTTATGCACTTTTTTCCCTGTCACTAGCCACGAATGGATAATAAGAATATTCTCTCTCATATGGGGTTGCAACTATTTTTCAACTAGCTGCAGGTGGTGGCAAGTTGCTAGGTTCTCTCCAGAATATCATTGTAAGTGGTTGCCTGGTGAGGAGTCTAGCCAAGAAGCACTAATGAGGAAAACAAATAGGTTAGCCACAGATCAAACAGCAATTAAATATTTCACTTTACATGAAAAGATGTGGCCACAGCTTTCCGGCACTGATGGGCAAACACCAGCAAATGGGTTGTTTATGTCTTCAACACTAGCAGGATTTTTAAAGCTCATACATAGTTTTACAGAAAGCTGTGCGGGATTTCTCCTGGTGTTGTTTTAAGTGAATCATTTAAGCAGATTTAATTTGGCCTCACTTTCAATGTCACTCCCTTTGGGCCAGATTCTGTCATCCTTACTCCCAGCGAGTAGTATTTACTTTGCAAACAGCCCAAATGAAATCCATGTGATTATTCAATAAGCAAGGCTCCACTCAGTATAAGTAAGAGTGGCAGAAAGTAACCCAGTTAGGCTTAAAAGTACTTCATAGCATATACCGATCATTTACAATATTTCTAGACTTGTTTTGTCTGACAGTATAAAAAATGTGGGTTCAATTTTGCAGTCCTAACTCATATGAGTAGTTCACTTGAACTCAATGTAAAGAACATAAACAAACAGACAGACTTCATCACAGTGGTCCAGACTATGTAGCCCTTACCTTTGCAGAGTATTTACTTTTGTCAGTAATCCTATGCAAGTCAGTTGGCCTACTTGTGTGAGTAAGCATTGTGAAATCTGAGTAAGAGCTAGACCATTATTATGTTTTACAAGATAGTGATATGTGTGTGTGTGTGTGTGTGTGTGTGTGTGTGTGTGTGTGTGTGTGT
>ML686195.1:20491-36118 GCA_007922175.1 Pelusios castaneus
GTGTGTGTGTGTGTGTGTGTGTGTGTGTGTGTGTGTGTGTGTGTGTGCGTGTGCGTGTGTGTGTGTGTGTGTGTGTGTGTGAAAGAAAGGAAACAGTTTTCAAGATGCCTATAATTATTGCCTATTATTTGGGACTAGAACCACAAATGGATTTAGGCACCAAACTGCCCCCTTTAGGTACCTAAATCAAAAATGTAGACACTTCAGTCTACCTCCTGCCTCCCCGACTCAGCTGCTGCCTAACTGATAGATGTTTATAGTCCTTAGGCCCCAGAGTTTTAAAAATATTTAGGCATTCCTGTACTCAACATAGCAATGCCTGACTAATGGAAGAGCCTAAATCTCATTTTCAAGGGGGATTTATGCATTTAGGAATGCAAAATCTCAATTTCTGCTAGTAAAGTCACCTAAAATCTGCCAATGAGCATATGAAAATCAAACTCACTACTTATGGGCTTGTATCCAGCCCATATCTAAGCTTCAGCAGAATCCTCAGATGAGGCATTCTCCTGCCTGCCACCTGTAGCAGGGGCTATCTAACAGATTAGGCCCTGTACAAAGCAAGAGTGGAGAGGTCCCCCATTATAACCTTTGCCCCTGTGGTTAGAGCTCTCATCCAGGTTAAGTTCTCTCCTCTACCTGTTGTGGAGAAGAGAGTTCAGGTGCTATGGTGCTGGGCGGTGATGGCTGTAGATGACAAATAGAGGGATACATCTACCAGGAAAGCATATGAGCTGCTAGGCTAAGGGAAAGTGTTCTCTCAGTCTTTCTGGTTGAAGCTGTACTTCTGTGTAAAAATAGACTCATAGGCTATGTCTACACTTGTTAATTTAAGTCGACTTTGCTGTCGACAACAAAGTCAGAGTCGACTTTGTTAAGTCGACTTAGCATGTCTACACTCAAAAATTAAGTCAACTTAAAGGGGACCTTGCCAAATCGACTTAGAGCATCCACACTGGATGCCTAAGTCTACTTATAGGGGCTAGGTGGACCTGGGACTGGTCCACGGTGGCAGGGGGGCAACCCTTGCCAAGTGCCAGGGAGCTCAGCATTTGCCCCATTGTACCTGGGACAGAGACACTGGCAGGGCATAGGAGCAGGCTGGGCAGGGCTCTGTCCTGCACTGTGGGGGGGGGGGGGGGGGCATGCCAAGTTCTGCCTGTGCCAGCCACCCTGGCAGGGACGGCAGTGGGGGAGCCCTGGAGCCCTTTAGGTCAATTTAAAGTCGACTTAGGGCTAATCCATGTCTACACTGGCTAAATCGACTTAATAAAGTTGACTTAGCCAGTAAAGTTGACCTTAAAGTAGGTTGTATAAAGTCAACTTTAATTTTCCTTAAGTCACTTAAGCTGCTGCTTAAGTCGACTTAAGGAAAATGTAGTGTAGACGCAAGCTTAAGTCAACTTAATTTGTAAGTGTAGATGCACCCATAGACTCTAAGGTCAGAAGGGTCCAATATGATCATGTAGTCTGATCTCCCGCACAATGCAGGCCACAAAACCTCATCCACCCACGCCTGTAATGAACCTCTAACCTATGACTGAGTTATTAAAGTCCTCAGATCATGATTTAAAGACTTTAAAATACAGACAATCAACCAGCGAGTGAGCCATGCCCAATGCTACAGAGAAAGGCAAAAAAAACCCAGCGTCCAAGCCTATCTGCCCGGCGGGAAAATTCCTTCCCGACCCCAAATATGGCGATCAGTTAAACCCTGAGCATGTGGGCAAGTCACAACAGCCAGTTGGAGTCAGGGGTTGAAACCTC
This sequence comes from Pelusios castaneus, assembly GCA_007922175.1. Lineage (NCBI taxonomy): Eukaryota > Metazoa > Chordata > Testudines > Pelomedusidae > Pelusios > Pelusios castaneus. Next base: position 22,259 of record ML686195.1, read on the forward strand.
CTGGCCTATAGATTCATTCTCCTAATGCATTGGATAAGGAGACTGGATACCTAATTCTGGGCCGTAGATTCCACCAGACAGCAGGGTGCGTAATCATTGGGAGTTGCAATGCTGAACCTAAATCCTTATTTTGGATTGAGCCTTTAGCACCACGGAGGTGGATAGCACATTACAAATATGGAGGAATTCAAGGTCTTTACTTTGAGGCGCTTACAGTTAAACACATTTCAGAGTTAAAGTACTCAATTTCCTAATTAATATATTTGCTCCCCTTCTCTGTGTTTGTACCTATGGGTGTCCAAATGGTAATCATTTAGGGGTATCCTTACCAATTAAGTAATAGGTGTGGATTTTCCCCAGAAATATGTATGCATTAAGCTTTTCTTCTTATACTCTATGTGTGAAATACATAACTTACTTGGGATTGACTTTTACTTGAGATTAGTTTTAAAATAAAGGTAGAAAATGAGAATTGCATATTATTTTGTCCTGGAATAATACTTTGATATTCACTATTATTACTATTTTATGTAAATCTCCTACAATAGCTGGAAACCTTTGCAGGTTTTGACATGATTAGGGCCCAGGTTGTTTTTATAATGAGAGCAGAGCACAAAGCCAAGGGCCAGAATCTTGGTTATAATGTCACTCTACCTTGTTTTTCAAATACAGTTCACATTGTTAAGTGAACTTGGCACTTTCCCAAATACCCTTCCATGCAACCTGTGACACGTTGGCTAGCAGACTCACAGGTACCATGTTGTTATGAGAAGGCGGAAGTGTGTTTCCTCAAAGTCCCTTTGATAATCGGCTCATTTGAACATATTGTTCATGCATGTGATTAGCCTGCCTGAATACAGTAATGAAATACTATATTTCCTACTCCTGCCCTCTTTCCTTATCCTCCATGCTGTGATGAGCCCTAAAAAGAGAGAAAATATATTGACATAATTACTGGTTCTTGGTAATACCTAGAGGAGATTGATGCATTTTCTCATAATTCTAGGGGTATAATCCTCTCAATTAATCACAGTTTGAATTATCCAACTGGTTATTTTAATTTGTTCTTTTGCATTGGAGGAAGCTGGATTTTTTTCTTTGTGCTCTTCATAAAGCTAAGAAATCTGCTATATGGACAACTTGTTCAAAGTTTATTACAGTAGACTGGCATTACAAGTGTCTAGTTGAAAACTGCAGCACAAAATAACTGTACCTCAACTCAGGAATCCCTTCCTAAGTACAGGCAGGCTTACTGGACTGGCACATCAGGTATTTTGATTGGCATTTACTCTCTAGGATATGATTTTGCCACCCTGACTCCCATGAAGCAGTATCTTGGTCAGAGAAAGTCCCATCAAATCAGCTAAATCCTGTTCCAATAAGTGAATTGGAGATCAGAGAATCCAAATAAAGAAAAGTAAAGGAACCACAATATAAAAGGGACATATGATAGGGAAAAGATAAATCCTCCAGGTTTTATAAGTAATTTTACTACTGTTTTTCAGCCCCAGTGGCTGTTCTCTAGAATGTGTAGTGTATGGGTTTACTGGACTGAAAAGTTACAGAAGTGAGGTTGCTAAGATGAAAAATAATAATAGAATGAAAATGTTATGAAACACTATACTTAGACTCTTGCCCTGCAACTGATTGTGTGTGGATTCAAAACATCCCCTACTCAAGCCCTAAAAAGCTAGGGACTTTGTCAGGCCACCTCTTGCCCCACAGTAGCTCCAAATATGTTGTTGATAACTCACATAATTTTATCAAGATCTCTTAGCATTTTTCTTAAAGCTCCTACCCTTGGAATTATGTAATGATGTTAGAATCTGAGTTCGTATTACAGAAGAAGTACATTTTAAAATCTTGGTTGCTCAGAAAAATCTTTCAGATATGAACCTTAATGGCCCCCAAACCAGCAGACAAACAAAAAGAACTCCAAATTTATGATAATTTAAAAATAACATGATTTGGGGTTCTGACTTGTGATTTTTGATATTTTGGGGTTGACAGTCCTGCAGATATACTAAGTACATACTTTTCTACCATTATTAGAAAACCACTTCCATCAAGCAACCAATTTTAGTTAAACAGTCACCTGAGACAGTTGTGAGCATGCTTTGCATTTATGGTATAACTTATTTTCACATGAATTTCCCCAAACACTTAGAATAAACAAACAATCAATTATAGCCAAACAAACTATGAAAACTGCATTTTAATGCCCTTACCTTTGGAAAATAAAGCATCAAGAAAAAAAAAATAAGCTTGCTGATGGTACACAAGACATCCATGTCTAAGGGAAAACAGTAGGAATTTTGATGTGAAAAGCAATAGGTACATCTGAAACTGAGTATAGGGTATATCTGAAACTGGAGAATAGCAGAGAGGGCAAAAATATAAGGAACAATACTTCTAAAACACTGAAAAGACTTTTTTTTTAAAGGAATGTTTTTTGCCATGAAAAAAATCTTCCTTCCCTTGAGGAAACAGAATTTTGAAAGATATACCACACCTACAAGACAGATATACATTGACCAACACTATGCCATTACAAGAATGATTAACAGCATTAAGATGGTACACAGTAATGCAGGGGAGCAGGAAAGAACTTTTTTCCTGAGCAAAGCAAAATGGTAAAAATAATTAGAATCCTCCAGTTAATGAAACAAGGACTTTTTCATGAGATAATGAAAGCATATGCTCATACCTTACCTATGGCAAACACTGAACTTGCACAATAAAAGCAACTATTCAACAAATGTGTAGAACTAACATCAATCAAGTGATCCAGAAGCTTCAAAATAACAAAAGTAAGTTCATCACTGGAATAAATTCTCAGTACATAAAAATGAATAATAATATGTTAGAAACAAGCAGCTTTATTAGTGATTGATAGGTGGAGAAATGCGATGATGTATGGTACAGATGCCCAAACTACTCTAAGTCATGTGATTTTACCTAGGATCATTGGGTTTCTTATTATTATTCATGCTTGTATTAAGACACATATCAGTTAGAAATAAAGGGACAGATCTTCAACAGGTCTCACATGGAACTATGCAGATTTAATTCCAGTGCTCTATTTTGCTTCGCACGAGCTGAAGATCTAGGCCATATATATACATTTTAATTAATTATAATTATTATTACTTATTTATTATATCTTCATGCATATGTATGTACAGATAAAATTATATATGCTATCTCAATATATATATTATATATATATATATTTCTTTGAATATATATACACATTAGACAGAAACTGATTTTTATGTGTAAAATATAATACTAATGCTTAAACAATTAAAGTCATTTATTACCTCCTAATAGTATATTTCATATTTAATTATAATTCTCAAGAAGCAGATCATGAAAGCAATGTTATCACTTGTATAATTTTAAAGATGCAGAAAAATAAGGGTTGATGACAGTTTTATTGGTGGAAGAATGTGTATAAGTGCAGTATGGAATATTAGCAGGGACTCAGATGAATTAAAATTGTTTAAAGTGATTCTGATTAACAGTTGACTTATTGTACAAACACGTGTAACTTTTTCTCTTGTAGTTTTATAAAACAAGTCTCCAAAACTAAGCAAACCTTTCACAACTTTTAATTACTAATTCAAAGTCATGGGGCCAATCTTTAGAGCTCATTCATGTGATGAGTCTCATTGCTCACAAATTCTTCTCTATTTGGCTGATCATCACAAACTCCGTGCACCAAGTAAGCCCCACTGAAGTCCTGAAGTGGAACATAAGTGGTCCATGTGCTCTGCAAAGGGTAAATTTCTCCTGAAGAGTAAAACCTGCAGGTCAGGCCCCATGCTTGTAAATCTTTTGTCAGTCAAAAAAAAAGTATTTATTTTGCTAAAAATTATTTTGCAGACAATAGATTATATCAATTATTTCAATTTACCAATTATCTCAAAAATTAAGAGACTGATTTAAGGAAAATAAAGAAGAAAATGAGCGTCACTCTCAGCTGAAGTCTACATATATTCTCCCTCCCCTGTTCCAATCAATTGAATTCTGTTTTGAAACAATGTCCTAGCAGGCAATAGTCCTCTAAGTATTTTTATTTTTATTTTTCAATTATGTAGCATCAAAAGGAAGGAAGAACCTGCAGGTGGCAATGAGAACTCACAGTGAAATTAAATAATTCCCACTTGCTAAAATGTAGGCATTAGAAAAAGATAGTACATGTGGATTTGCTGAATCAGACACGGATGTATCAGACAGATGGTACTTTATACCATACTAACCCGGTATTCAATCATGAAAGATGCTGAACAAACTCTGGCTATCATGCAGCATTATCTTTAAGACAAGCAGTTTCATTGACTTTAGGAGCACTCTGTATTGTGCTTCAGCTTATGGAGATATTTAAGGTTCAGTTAGACAAAATCCTGGCTGGGATGATTTAGTGGGAGTGGTCCTGCTTTCAGCAGAGGGTTGGACTAGATGACCTCATGAGGTCCCTTCCAGCCCTATGATTCTATGATTTTATGTACTCGAGTGTATCAGGCCCACAGAATGCTCAGCAGTTGACAGAACGGAGACCCTACATGAATGTTTCATTCCAATCCAATTTAGTTAAAATACTTTGAAAGATAACATTTCAGAACTTAGATTTTATTCCACTGCTTGTCTATCTTCTGCTGCAAGTGCTTCATCGGTGGCTGAAAGCAGGATATTTGCTTCAATAAAGTAACTTTCTAAGTTAAACTCAGCATCAGGACTCTGCAGAATGTGGGAGTCTTAGACCACAGGAGAGCATTTTCTTTTGCATCACTTGGTGCTTTTGCACTACCACATTTCATTTCTAGCCTGAGATCAAAATGACATCACATATCAGAATGATAAATTGAGAATATATGAAGTAACAACTGAGAACATAATTGAGAGGATCTGATCATTTTTATCAAAAGGCAAATTTGACATTCTATAGAAATAGAATGTGGATATAAATATAGAATCTCCCAACAGCTTCCTCAAAACCATGTTTTTTAATAATGGAATACTCAAATTTTCATGGAATACCCTGGAGAGAGCAGATCAGATGATCAAAACTGAGAAAAATTAAAACAACCTGCAATATACTCTAAAACAGGCAAAAGTGAGAATGTTACATTAAAACAAACAGAGTCCTGTGGCACTTTTAAAGACTAACAGATTTATTTATCACATGAGCTTTCATGGGAGAAAATCCCCCTTCAAAGTGTCTGATGAAGTGGGATTTTCTCCCACAAAAGCTCATGCGATAAATAAATCTGTTAGTCTTTAAAAGTGCCACAGGACTCTGTTTGTGTTTCTGCAATAGACTGACACGGCTACCCCTTTGGAATGTTACATTAGTGACACGTACTTGCTCCTCAACTGTCTTTCATTACAAGAGGTAGTCGCTGATCTCTGTACCTGTTTGCATGATGTATGAACTTCATTTCAATCTCATTTACACTAGTTTTACTCAAATAAGATCAGGAGGAATCTCATGATCCCTTTTCAGATCAATACCATTGAAAATCAGACCTCTCTGGTTTATCAGACAATAGCAATACCAGCATGGGGAAAAAAAGATTAAAATGATTTAGCACATTTTAACCTCAAAATATAGCTGCAAAAACCAAAGTAATATATAGGCTAGAACCTTGAACAGTAAACTTCAAGGCATGTTAGTCTCAGGAGCTCCAGCAGCTCAGACACCTTAGTGATGCAACAAGAATACTTTTTAAAGCTCCACTCACAGGACTATTTATCCTGCTACAGTTTAGGAGTGGGCTGATTTTAGCGCTTTCCTAACATCTCAAATCAAACATCAACATCCTATGCCCTTAAGGTAAGAAACGCAAACATTTGCCAGTTTACTGACTCCAGACAATGGCCTTGCCTGTGGGAGGCTCTTATTTCCAGTTTCTAGCTTGTGAAAATGCTCTGAAATCTTCAGGAAATCTCAGTGTAGTGCTGAATGATTAACATGTGACAGTGTGTGATTAAAATATACCATTTTCATTACCACTGTTATATAATTCCAACAAATCTTATACAAAGTGTGTCATGTAAAGTATCAATGGAAACATTATGAATTGTTGAGTATCATGATCCTGTTTATATGCATGTATTAGCTTTGTATCTAAAGTTATAAATATGACTTTTCTTCTGGATTTCAAATCAAATCTGATTGGTCCTGAGATAACACTTGTTTGTATCCAGTCTAGCTATTTTGTGAATGAACAGTCAGTTGATGGCCTAACAAAGCTTTCTCAATGGGCCATAAAATGAGTTCATTCGCACTCGGTAAGCCTTCCTGTGAATACTTTATCCCATTAATAAGAGATGGCTGAACCTATGACTTAACAAAAGACATGTGACTTACTCATTTGACTCTAATTTCCATCTTGTTTCTGTGAATTTCTACAAGTTGAAAGAAAGGCATCCACCAACATGTATATAAGGCAGCTTCACCATCCCCATTTTGTCTTCATTTCCTGCTTCATTTCTCTGGAATCGATTTCTAACAAAGAAGCTCTAAACAAGGACTTATGACCCCGCCCCCACATTCTGAGTAATTTCCAGAGACTTTGGCAAATTAAGAGCTTTTCAACTCATTTCTCTATCACTACTTTGAATTGAAACTGACAAACTTTTATTCTCATCTCTGTTTATATGATCTTTTAACCAATACTCTCTTTTAAAATAAATATTAGTTTAGTTAATAAGCACTGGCATTAAATGAATATTTGTGTAAGGTCTGAACTAATCATTGACCTGATTGGTAATGTGCCCAGTCTTTTGGGATTGGAAGAAGGTTTTTCTTTACATATAATGGAAACAGATTTTCAGTATTAAACTGTGCATCTCTGGCATCAGGACGCCAATGCTTGCTTTTGTGCTACCCCCTCATTGATGGCAGCAGCAGCTGGTAAGGTAACAATGCCTTACTGGCTGGGGGGAGATCTGAGGATCCATTTCCCACTCTCCCCCACTCTTTCCCTCTGCTATAGGGGCAGCAGGTGCAGGCTGGGAGCAGGAGTGATAGAGGCAGATGCCTTTGGTGGTGGGGAGGATGGGGGCCCTTGATGGGCTCTGCCCTGAAGTCCTGGCATTGAAATAGCTGCCAGGCCTCTATGCAGTTCCGGTTCCCAGAGCTTCCTGGTATTGTATCTGGCAGAAGGGCCAGGAAGACATGTGCTTACCCCACAGTGGGAACCCTCATTCACCGGCAGGCGTGAGCTGGGCTCAGTGCGGTGGCCAGGAATGTCAAAGCCTGGTTGACCCTGGCCACCTGTAACACCAGGCGGCTGTTGCTCCTCCAAGGGTGTGACTGGCACTCCCTCAGGCCAGTGCCTGGGGGCCATGGTCCTCTCCCCATCAGTAAGCCATCTGGATTTGGTTACAGCGGTTGTTCCCGGCAACCATTCATGGGAATTGTATAGTTTAAGCTTTCTACTTTGGGTGCAGAATAATGACTTGATCTTACACCCCGGAAGTCAAAGGAAGTTTTACTAATGATTTCAGAGTAGCCTGATGGAGCATTAGCTGAGGAATGGTTTTGGTAGACATGGGTGTGATGCTGTCTAGGTTAGGGGACCACTTATGATTGTTTTTCATATTAATATTTCATAATTTCAATAATCCACATGAGATATGGCATGTTTGGTGCCAATAGAAAGGTTATGATTTATTAGGAATGATTATAGGGTTTATATGTAGGTGTCATATCTGTATTAGAAGTTATGTATTTGTTTTATCTGTGTTTCAATTTATCTGATTCTGGGAAACTCCCCAGACTGGATACCTACAGCTACTGTCTCCTTAATGGCACATTAAGGAAGCTCCCAGGTATAATGGACCCAGGGAGCAACCTATTGAGTTGCTAGGACTGCCCATGTGACTCAACTCCATTTTGATTGGAAGGAACTCCACACAGCAAGGGAAGGCCAGAGGTGAAAAAGCTAGCCAACTCCATTTTGTCTTCAAAGTCTCCAGTCTTCAACCAACACCCATCTCTGGATCTATTTCTCTGTGACTGGACAAAGGACTGAGGCCTACCCAGGTGCTGGGTGCCTACCAGAGGAACTGGACATGCCTGAAAACTCCAAATTCTTCAGAGAATCTGATTTATATGCTCTAAATCATTTATATGTATGTGATTACTTTGACCCTTTAACATCTCTCATATTTTGTTTCTTTTCTTTTTGTATTAAACCTTTAGTTTTAGTTACTAAAGGATTGGTTGGTAGCATGGTATTTTGGGTAAGATCCAAACCTATACTGTTCTGTATAATGTGGCTGGCCCTTTGGGGTCAGGAGAACTATTTCCTTAAGAGACTGTGTGGCTCAGTGGGAGCCAGAGGAGCTGATGTGTAACAAAGAGGGCTATTTCTATTTTGTTATGCTTCGTGATAACTGGTGTGGGGGATCAGAAGCATGGACTGTAGCTGATTGGGAGACTGGTTTAAATACCACCCATCAGTGTTTGGGAGATTTTGGCTTTCAGTTTTGAAGCTTGCCCTGATTTTTGCATTTTCAGGAGGTTATCCCAATAAGCCATTGGGATTGGCTACAACAGATGGTGCCTGCAACCATTTATGGGAATTTTGTAGGTTAAGCACTCTATTTTGAGTGCAGACTAGTGATCTGATCTTACATGATTGAGGTCAAAGGAAGTTTTCCTACTGATATCACAGGAGCCTGATGGAGCCTTAGCTGAGGAATGGTTTTGGTAGACATGGGGTATTGTCAAAATGGTTTAATTCTATTCTGTTGAAGCAGCTGCATAAACGGAAGAGTACTATTAGTAGTAGTAGCATGGTCAGAGCTGATAAAATATTTCATCAAAACATTTTTTTTAATTTAAAAATGTTTTTCAACCTGAAAAGAGACTGTTTGGTCAAAATGAACACTTTCGTGCTGTTTTTCTTTTGGTTGAAATCTTTTAAATATTGAAGAAAAATAAAATAAAAGTGACTAGAGAGGAAAAAAAGTAAACAACTTTGTTTATTTAATTTCATTGAAATGGTTTAGAACAAAATTACTGTTTTCTTTGCCTCCACCCCTCAAAGGGGGAGAGGGGGAGAGAACCCTGGAAAATGCTATTTTTCTACCAGCCCTAATTCTGATGTTGGCACAGAGTCTCACTTTTTTTGCTACCCAACTTGAGACATTGTAAAGTTGCTTACTTTTAAAGGTCAAAGTGATCAGCCCTTTTAAAAAAAAAAAAAAATCAGACCTCTTTAAGGTGTCTTAAGCTAGGCACCCAAAATCACTATTCACTTTTCAAAAACTTGGCCAGAGACATTTTCTGCAAAGATTAATGTACAAATAAGACCCAAACTTTCCACTAATTACTCTGAAAACCTTCCACATGAAAGTGATTGATAGAAAAGGTATGTGGTGTAGTATAAAAAACATAAAGTCCAGCCATTAAGGCACTTCTAAGTTCTGCAGAGCTATGAGTGCCTCAAGGGGCATAGTTCTTTCATTATAGGAAGCTAACATCTCCAGTTGGTAAGCATACCATGAACTTTAAATTGGTCACTGTTTTCTTGAATTAATGCCCCTGTCCAGTAGTATATGAAGCAAAGACAAAACAGGGCATTTTAAAAATCATATAACATTTCAACCTGCCAAAATAATATTTTTGGGGGGGGGGGAGTTCCTGAACATATTTCAAAAAAATAAAAGTACATGGAAGTTTCTGAGCATGAAAAGACATACTAACTGAATGCAGCTGGCTACAATGAGTACATATAAGTGCTGTAAAAAAAATGAACTAAAATTAAATCCAACAAACAATTAAAAATCATATTTCATGTGAGGGGAAAAGCAAGACATCTTGCAGTTTCAACTAGAATCTTTCACTTTTTCCATAAAAATGAAAAGCAGTATTGAAAAGCAAAACCCAACCTCCCTTTTCATGCCTCTGCTAGCATAAATCAAAATGACTGAACCTAAAGATCAAAGAGAGGGACACCAGCTCTGAAATGTCTCCACTCATAATGATGTAGGATGTATATCATAAGTATGAGTTTTAAAAGTGTGGATCTGGCAAGTGTCACAGTATCATCAGTGCAACTTAGAGAGAGAGAGAGAGAGAGAGAGAGAGAGAGAGAGAGGCTGAATTTAGAAATAGAATGCTTTTTTAAAAAGTTTTTAAAAAGTATAGGCAGTTGTTTTAGGGGGTTTGGGATAACCATCTCATTGGCCCCATCAAGAGTGAAAGACGTGCTCAGTCCGGCAAATTTGGTCATGAGTAAAAAAAGGTAACGGAGGCTGTTAATGAAACTTGGTGGCTTTACCTTGGCAAGCCCAGCTGTAACAACCCATTGGAAAAAAGTGAAACCCCACTCCTTGGGCATAGACTTAGTAGTTTTCTATGTCCTTCTTTTAAGTAGTAGTGATGTTATTGTTTTTTTCTCATTGACTGGTCTTACCCTTTGAGAATTTGAAAGTGATTTGAAGGAGATGGGTTGGGGAGGTAATGCACCCCACTCACCCACACACAGTGCAGCAATTGTTTATCTTTACTGATTGTAAATCACTAGATGGGTATTCATAATATTCTCCTCTTGTTTATATTTGAGGACAGATTTTACAGCACAGCTAAGAGTAAGGTTTTCCTACTACATCCTATTTTCTCTGTTAAATCATTAGCATTATCAATGTTAATCTATATTTCTGTGCTTTAAGTTGGGTTCCCGTCTCCCATTCTGTGTGTCTCCGAAAGAAGGTAATAAGTCAAGGAGACACATTTTTTTCTCTCTTTTTTTTTAATCCATTGACCTTACTATATGAGAATAAAAGGGATAAGTGATGAAAGAAGCAGGGCTCTTCTTTCCCACAACCTCATCCCTCAGTCTCCTCAAACCATTAATGCTATCGAGGGAGGCCAATTATCTGATCAGAGAACTACCACTAAATAAATTGAAGCAGTGGTTATTTCAAAAGCAGTTACTCGGTCCCTGCAATCTACATTTCATTTGTTTGATTCAAAGATGTAGTTGGCATCATCAAAGATAATAGATCTGGAACATAGAAATTAACCATTGGGGTGGGGAGGGGAGAGAATGGGAAAGATCAAGGAGAAAAGATTACTGGTGCACAGGTGCATAACTGAGGGCACTAAATCTTTAGCAAGGGTTAAAATATAATGCTTTAGCTATCAAAAAACTGAAATGGAAAATGATCAGTATAAAAGTATGAAGTATATCGGAATCTTTGGAAGGGGAAATGTTATTTGAAATTATATCCTGTTTTGTAAGTTAACCTTACCAAATTTGACCTATCATTAAATATTCTAAAGATATTCATGTACTTTAAAATCTCTCTCATTTAAATCTTAGTTCAACTCAGCTGTCTCAACAAGACTGATTATACCCCTGCTACAGCAAAGCAGTTAAGGTTAAGTTAAGCATGTGCTTAAGTGTTTTTGTTTGTTTGTTTGTTTGTTTGTTTGTTTGTTTGTTAAATTGGGAAGTCACTAGAGCATTACTGTGAGACTAGAAAGTTATGACTACGAGTTGGAGAAATCTAATCTGTATATAACCTAAAATATCATTACTTTTTCTGTATATTAGAGAACCTTTTTAATGTCACAGAGGAAAAAAGCCTCATGTTGCCATTGACTTTCAGACTTCTGTGTCATGCTAGTAAAACTGAGGCATATAGAAGATATATATCAGTTACACTTTAGGGAAGTCCAGACTTCTCACCTATGCAGCATTTCACATTACTGCTGATTTGGGCAGTGTTCAACATATGAATTGTTCTGGCCAATAGCCCAAGCAACACTAGACAGGTTGAAAGAGTAGGGGAAGGAAGAGTCTGCGGCAAGCCTCTATGGCTATGTCTACACTTGTTAATTTAAGTCGACTTAGTGTGTCTACACTTGAAATTAAAGTTGACTTAAAGGGGAACTTAGAAAGTCAACCTAGAGCGTTCACACTGGACACCTAGGTCGACTTCTAGGGGCTTAGGGGGACCTAGGGGAAGACCACAGGAGCAGGGGGGCACCCCTTGCCCAGTGCCAGGGGGCTCAGCCTTTGCCCCATTGTACATAGGTACAATTTGCCCCATTGTACATAGGTACAAAGGAGGACAGGGACCCTGGCAGGGCACAGGGGAAGAGTGGGCAGGGCTCTGCCCAGCTCTGTGGGAGGGCATGACAGACTCCCCCTGTGCCCCCCCTTGGCAGGGAGGGCAGTGGTGTAGTCCTGGGGTAGCCCTAAGTCGACTTAGGGCTACCCCACGGCTACACTGGCTTAAGTCGACTCTAGGGAGTCGACTTAAGCCTTAGGTCTAATAGAAAGGTGGTCTTATAAAGTCGATTTAATTTTGATTAAGTCGACTTTATTTTCCTTAAGTAGACTTAAGCAAGCTGCTTAAGTCGACTTAAGGAAACTGTGGTGTAGACGCAGGGTAAATTAAGTTGATTTAAGCAGGCTTAAGTCCACTTAATTTACCAGTGTAGACGCAGCCTATGAGAGTGTGTGGTAAAGTCACCAAGCTCAGGCCACACACAGAGAGAGAAGCTGAGAACATCCTGGTCTTGCTTGACAAAGCCTGTAGATGCTATCACATTCCACAGTTATTTAGGTGGTTGTCAGTGAGGTGTCAAAAAACAACCATCAGGGAAGAAGAAGAGAGGGAAGGAAATTAGGGTAGAGCCAATATGGGAGTAGCAATCAGGGAGAAAACATGATGAATCTAATTCAGTAAACTATCAGACCAGAAGGAGCAAGCAGAGAGTAGATGGAAAACAAAATGGGAGAGAAAATAGAAAGGGGAACAAAAATGGGGAGGGAAACAAAGAGAAAACAAATCTCCTGGGTTTTGGACACTGGTCACTCATTTTGATGTTCAGTGCATACACTGATAAGTTGGGATGTTCAGTGGTATGATGATACCAAAGCCTTTTTGTTACTTTATTGAAGACACATATGTTTAAGCTTATCTCTTTCACCAACACACGTTGGTCCAATAAAAAATATTACCTTATTCCCTTGTATCTCTAAATGAAGTGACGTAAGGTCTGAGGGTGTCTTGATATTTCTTTGTAGACTGCCTTTGAAGAGTTCAGATATTTAATGGTAAGTATATTTCCTGAATGTTTATTAATTCCTATGTATGACAAAATACAATGTGACTATAGAGCTGTCTGAAAAAAAGTCCCATGGGAAATATTCACTTTTTATTGATTTTTTTAAAAAAATTATGGCATATGAAAATAATCTTTATTTTTTGGAAATCAATATCAAAAAAATTTTTTTTTATTTCATCAGTCAGAAAGCTTAGTTTTTGCGTGGATAATATTTTCACTCAAAATATATTATTTTTTCAAAAATCAATTTTTTCTCAGAAAAATACTTGGATGGAAAAATTTCAATTAGTCCTAGTTACTATCTTTTGATCTTGTCTTTGAATTGTTTATGGTTTGCATTTTATTCTCTTTTGGTGCTTTCCTATACTGCAGACTAGATAGATTAGGATTTTCAAGTTTTCATACCACAGCTTCCTTTACTACAGTTACATGATTACACTTTTATTTTAGGTAGTGTCAGAATAAAAAATATTTTTAAAGAGGGGGAAAAAAGGATGAGAAGGAACCAGAGGTACAAGCTGAACATCAATATTAACAATAGCTCTTTGATAAGGGCTACATAGTATATTTGATATCAACATGCAACTTCTTTGGATGGTAAGACATTCAGGCCATGTACACACTACAGACTTGTCCCGCAATAACTTTTATTGCGGGACAAGGAAAGCGCTATAAATATAACGCTTTCTCGTGTACACAGTGCTGCTTCTTTCGCAAAGGAGCATTCACCGTGTGAATGTTCCTTTGCGAAAGAAGAG
>ML686195.1:36518-53913 GCA_007922175.1 Pelusios castaneus
TGTCCCAGAGTGGCCCGGTTTGGCACTCTGGGACATTTCCGGAGGCTGTCAACAGCGCAAAGAGCGTCCACACAGGCTGTACCACGGAACAACTGTTCCATGGTAAGCCGTACCAGCCTCGTTTAGGTGGTTTACATGTTGCACGGCAAGAGGGCTGTTGCCTTACAACAAGAAGCTTTAGTGTGTGGACGCTTTGATTGTTATTGTGCGGTAAGGAGCCTTACCGCGCGATAACTTTGTAGTGTGTACAAGGCCTTAGATTGGAGCTATGAAGTTGTCATGCTAAGTCTGAGAAAGGGGAGCCACCTTGCAAACACATGACCCAAATCTGATCTTTAAAGACACATTTATAGGAAAAAGGCGTGGTGGTGAGGGTCATTCCTTATGAATAGACTATAGAACTTTGATATGCATGTGTATTGGGGTTGTTATTTGATGATGTTTACATCTATCTTGGCAGAGGTTAGCAAGGTAGATAAACTGTTTTCTTCTCTGTTACTGTTGTTCTATTTGATGAAGTAGTAAAAGGGAAACACTAAAATCTAGATGGACATTTGATATAACAATGTAAACTGTCTGTCAACTGTGTTAATGCAGCTAATTACCTGTGGTGCCTAGCAGGTGAAGGTTTTACTTCAAAGGACAATATACAAAAAAGTATCTGTGGGAACTTAAAGTGGGAGCTTAAAGTGTCATGGTAGCTTAAATGGTTATTGTTGACGATGTTGTCTGAAGAAGAACCCTTTGAGTAAATTCCAAAGGGGTAGCCGTGTTAGTCTATTGTAGAAAGAATTACTTCCAAATGCCCGCCTTGCTACAACTATAAAGGAAGTTTGGAGCATAATCATTTTATCTCATATCTATTCAGAAACAAAGGACTGAAAACCTGATATATATGGACTTCCAAATCTTTGTATGTCTGTAATATTTTAATCCTTTAACAGTTCTCTCATAGTTCATTTCTTTCCTTGTATAATTAACCTTTAGTTTTAGTTACTAAAAGATTCACTGGCAGCATAGTATTTTGGATAAAATCCAAATTACATTGATCTGGTAAAGTGGCTGATACTTTGGGGTCAGGAGTACCCTTTTGGTAAAGAGCACGGAGTTTTAAGGGACATATCTCTTCATTAGACCCAGTGCCTGATTGTGGACCAGGAGGGTAGGAGGGAGTATATTTTGTTCTATCTTTTTGATAACCAAGGTTGGGGGGTCAGAAGCATTGTTTGAGGCTAGTTGGGAAAGTGTTTTCAGTGTAACTCACCAGCACTGCAAAAATCTGTTTTCCATTTCCAGCCTGCCCTGATCTTGGCATTTTCAGGTAGCTACCCTAGGCATGGATGGGTCACAGAAGTTTTCTGTTTTGTTTTGTTTTTCTTTTTACTGGCACAGTCCATCAGGATTCTTCAGTAATTCAAGGCAGAACACTCATAAATTTATATAATAAACAAAAAAGAGGAAGCAGAGGAAAAAAACCTTTTCCTTTAGAGAGTGAAATATATTTTTAAAGCAACCTATTTTGATTACTCTCGGGTTAAATCCCTTATAAAGAGCAGAAATGTGTAACTGATTTCATCCTTTAGAAAATATCGTCCTTTAGGGAAAATTCAAACAAAGTAAGATTAACTGAAGGAAAAGGAGAAATTCTATTTCATTGATTAAAATGTATGTCTCATGCCTTAGACAACGGCTTGATTCTTTCTTGATTTACAGCTTTTCTTTTACACTTCTATTAACTTTAACTGCTTTGAGAAAATTTAAATATGGGTCTGCAGTATAAATTTTAAGGTCAGAAGAAATCACTGTGGTCATCTATTCTGCCCTTCTGTGTAACACAGGACACAGACCTTCCTCAAAATAATTCCAAGAACATCTTTTAGGAAAGCTTCCAATCTTGATTTTAAGAATTGTCAGTGATGAAGAATCCACCACAACCCTTGCTAAGTTGTTCCAATGGTTAATTACTCTCACTTAAAAGTTATACAGAGGTGATAATCAGAATGTTCAAGCATATAAGTGGTTAGGTCAGAGGCTGGAAACCCCCAGCACGCATGCCAAACCTAACATGCACACCTATTTGAGCAGCACGTGGCGCTTCTGCTGTTTCCCCCGCTGGCCCCGCCCCCCAGCGGGGCCTGAGGCCAAAAGATCTGCACGTGCACTGCAGCTCCTGTCCCCTGCTGGCCCAGCCCGCCGCTCTGAGGAACATGGAAAGCAGGCAAAAGGAGCCACAACACAAGGGGCTCCTGCCCCCTGATGGCCCCACCCTCCAGCTGGTGAGTGTGGGAAGCAGAGAAAAAGAGCCCCAGCACACCAGGCTCCTGTCCCCTGATGGCCCTGCTGGAGCAGGTCTAGCAGGGAGGAGTCTCTGGCCCTGCTCCTGGCACCTGCTGAGGATGTGGTGGGCAGGGCTAGTACAGGGGCTGGCAGAGGTTACCGACCCCTGGTTTAGGCTCTTATATACAATTTAAAGACATTATACTACGTAACTTCCCTAGATTTACATTCCTTTCCCTGCAATCAGGTAGGGACGCAGATGCATGACATGCTTAAAGAGCATATACTGTATCTGATTACAATGACAACTGGAAAGTGGAAACTCACACATCTTTGAAAATAAATGACGCTCTGCTGTGCAAGCTTGCTGGGAAATTGGGAGCTTAATTCATATATGCATATTGCAAGGTTCATGCAGCAAATTGAAAAGCAGAGATGATAAAATGAGAGTATTCAATAAGAGTTAAATCTTTTTCTCCAATCAATGAGCATTTAGAGCTGAAAGGAAAAGAATATACAAGAGAAAATTTAAAATGATCATCTAATCTTTTACAAAATTCATCAGCAGATAGTTTCATCTGTTGAAAATACAATTACAATAAGCAGTAGGATAGGTCCTTACCTCTATCAGTCTTCATGCATAATAAATAAGCAACTGATCCATAATTAATGCAAATGATGAAACTGAAAAACAAGACACCTTGTCCTGCTCAAAAGATTAATGCCAATTGCTTCAATCATGTAAGACTTTGTGTTTTATAGTCAAAAATTATCTGAGACTAACTTCCTGTGTTCCAAACTGTCTGCCCATAGGAATCTTTATACTGGGCTCAGTCTATAGATAATCTTACTTTGATTTTTAAAAAGATCTTTGCTGTAGATTTTGATGATCTGCCAGCAGAACATTATAACTGAGTTATTAATTGATGAGCGAGATTGTGTAATATGTTAATTGGTGTATCCTTACTTCTGGCTTGCATGATATTTATATGATATTGAACAATTTCATTAATTCAAAACAGAAGTCGGGAAGAAGCATCAAATACTGTGAATAAGGTTAGTTTCAATGTTGTATGTATTCCTGCTACACCCATATAACAATGAGTTAGCTAGCCTATATAAATGTGTTTAATCTATTTCAAGATCCTCTACTTTTTCAGGCCACTTGCACTAATTGTCAGTAACTCAGCTATATCAGTCAGTCCCCTCTACTGCCTCCCATTCAGCTGCACACTTCCTAACTTGCAAAAGTGCAATGTGATGCTGCCAGAATACCACTGAGCACACAGAAATGGCAGGCAGGGAGCCTCAGAACTCTGCACTCAATAGAGCACCTGATTCGTAAGGTACAAATAAGAGAACTTAAAAGTGTACCTGTGCTGTGATTATCATAGCACACTAGACTGAAATCTTCATGACAATTCTGTATTTAAACCACTGTATTTAAGTAGGCTTAGTGTTAGGGAAAGAGGGTCTAGAGTAACAGACACAAAAGCCTGAGTAGTACTGGTATGAATGTCAGTGTTTGGGAACATTTTATAGGTTATCCGTGACCATGGGAATTTTCTTAGTGAAATGTTGCATGAAGAATCAAAAATAAAATCCTTATAAATAATGCATGTGGTTTGTAATGAAAACAGGGGCTTTTTCACTAAAGTACAAGATTTTAAAGTAGTATTCCAGGGAAATTCAGTTAATAATACATTTCATCTGAGTTTAAATGTGTTAGTAGTGAAAAAAAATGAGTATTTCAAGCAAAGAAACAAAGACCCCCAAATATTAATTCAATATAACAGTACAATGCAGCAAAAAATAAATAAATTAATAAAACTACAATATGAAAGGAAAGTATTTTAAAATGTAATTGTGATGCTAGGAATAAAACAAAGTCAGCAAATGCAGAGCCTATTTCAGATGGCTGTAGAAGTAAGCTAATTGTTATACTTCTGTTCCATGGCCAGTGAAACTGCAGATGGTAGGGAGTCGGTAGTGAAACAGACATTTTCCCTTTCTGCTCTCATGCAGTTCTTATTGGCTATGTCTACACTAGAAAAGTTAAGTCGACTTTTGTTAAGTCAACTTTAATAAGGTTGATTTTAAGTCGACTTAAAGTCGACACTGGGCTTAGGTCAACCTAAGGAAGGATTAGGTCAACCTAAGGAGGCTTAAGTAGACCTAATGAATGGTAGTTATAAAGACGACTTAAGCTTTCATTAAGTCGACTTAATGAAAGCCTAGGCTATGTCTACACTTGCACTTTTAAGTCAACTTAGTGTGTCTACACTTAAAATTAAAGTCGACTTAAAGGGGAACTTACAAAGTCGACCTAGAGCGTCCACACTGAATGCTCTAGGTCGACTTTGTGGGCCTAGGGGGACCTTGGGCAGGTCCACGGTGGCGGGGGGGGGGGGGAGCACCCTCTGTGTACAATGGGGAAAAGGGGGACAGGGACCCTGGCAGGGCAGAGCCCTGTGTGTGACACTGTCTGGATTTAGGGAAGCATTTATGATATTATTTTCTATCCATATATCCTAAATGCTATAATCCATAGGAACTATGTCATGTTTGGTATCAATAGAAAGGTAGTAATTTGCTGGGAATGATTATATAGTTTATGTCTAGGAATTCTATTTTGATTAGAAGTTAAGAATTTGATGTTATAGCCATACTGTAATTTGTGTCACTGTGGAGAAATGTCTTAGACGGAGGGTGTGAACAACCATTGTCTCCTTAATGTTTAGGAATTTGCCAGGTAGAATGGTCCCAGAGAGTATCCTGATGAGCCATTGAGGACATAAAGAATACAACCATTGTATCCTTAATGGCTCACCAGTTTACTCCCTGGAACCATATCACCCGGCAAATTCCTAAACATTAAGGAGACAATGGTTGTTCACACCCTCCCGTCTAAGACATTTCTCCAGAATGACACAAGTTAAAGTATGGATATAACATCAAATTCTTAACTTCTAATCAAAATAGAATTCCTAGACATAAACTATATAATCATTCCCAGCAAATTACTACCTTTCTATTGATACCAAACATGACATAATTCCTATGGATTATAGCATTTATGAGATATCCATAGAAAATAATATCATAAATGCTTCCCTAAATCCAGACAGTGTTACACTGTTCCCACATGCCCTGCCCTTTGGGGGGCATGCCAGGCTCCCCCTGTGCCCCCCCCCCTCCCGGCAGGGAGGGCATTGGTGTAGTCCTGGGGTAGCCCTAAGTCGACTTAGGGCTACCCCAGGGCTACACTGGCTTAATTCGACTTTAGAAAGTCGAATTAAGCCTTAGGTCGAGTAGAAAGGTGGTTTAATAAAGTCGACTTAATTTTCATCAAGTCAGCTTTATTTTCCTTAAGTCGACTTAAGCAAGCTGCTTAAGTTGACTTAAGCAAAGTGTAGTGTAGATGCAGGGCACATTAAGTCGACTTAAGCCAAGCTTAAGTCGACTTAATTTACCAGTGTAGACGCAGCCCTAGTGTCTACATGGCTTACTTTAAGTTGACTTAAGCCTCCTTAATTGCCAGTGTAGACATAACCATTCTGTTCCACTCTGGATCTTCCTCTCTGGAAATCTATTCAGTCCTTCAGTTTTCCTTGCTTTCATGCTCTTGGCTTCCAAGTTCCAGGCTTCTTTCTCTTTTTCCCTTCTCTCCTCCAGCCTAGCCTTTGGCTTCCCTACTGTTCTCTTGGCCTGGGTTTCAGCACTGGCCCTCCCTAATTCATTAGCTGCACCCCTCCATATCTCAATATAATTTTTACTCTTTTAAAAAATATATATTAGTGCACATTTTTTCCATGTGGCTATAAATTCATGAACTTTCTTGCTTTTGCCTCAGTAGATCTTACCTGGAGAATTCCACAAACTGTTTTTAGAAGTTACTTGAAAATAAATATATTAATCTTCTGTAGTTTTCTTTTCACTTCTGCTCATTTAGTTTAAACATACTAATCTGAATTTACTGTGGCTGGCTCAATGAAGAGCACATTTATACATCTCTGGGCCACTGAGGCTTGCTATAATATCTAAGGAAATTGACACAAGGGCAGACAAATATAGTTGTTGATATACACCATCTAAGACTTTGGACCACTGTATTTCCAGAGTGATCCCTTTTGGAGTTTTAACTCATGGCCAGGGCTCCATAGAAGCCCTGGTAGTGAGGATTGCGATGAGAAGCAGCTGAATTAGTCCATACCCAGAGTGACTTAACCCACACTTCCTTTCCAGTGACAGCCCCTACTTTTTGGTCTTCCTGACCCCTCAAAAGCTCTATATTGAGAAGAGGAGGTGGCGACTATGTGCTTCTGCAACCTTCCCCCATGCCCAGCGTAATTTCTGCCATTAGGGGCCTGGGTCCTTGTTTAAGCTCACAGAAGTCAACATAAATCAGGATTCAATCTGATCCATTTAGTTGTTTATTCAGAGAAGAAAAGCGGTGGAGATGAGGGAGTGTCTTTAGAGCGAATGTTTCTGTTT
The DNA here is from genome assembly GCA_007922175.1 of Pelusios castaneus. Lineage (NCBI taxonomy): Eukaryota > Metazoa > Chordata > Testudines > Pelomedusidae > Pelusios > Pelusios castaneus. Next base: position 43,290 of record ML686195.1, read on the forward strand.
GTGAAGACAGGCATTTGAGTTGCCATTACCCGTTAGTGGGTTGGGTACTACAGTGAGGTACTATGTTTTCTTGAGGGGGGAGGTGGAAGGGGGGGTAGCAGGTGAAGCATCACAGTGAGACAGTGATACTATTTGTCCCAGTCTAAGCCACAAGCCTGGGCTAACTTTTTAAAATGGTGTTCTTCAGAATCAACTGGGAAGAGGTATAGATGGAATAGAGACAGAAATGGAATAAAACACTGCAGTGTGGGAACAAAGATCAAGAGCTATCAGGGCTGATTGTTAAAGATATTTAGGTACCAGAAGAGGCAGATAGGCACCTTGTGGGATTTTCAAAAGCACTGAGATACACAGCTCCCATAGATCATATTCTTCTCTAGATTGCAATCAGTCTGTGCTCTGTGGTAGGGGAATAATCAGGTTGTGTATAGGGGAGAAGAGGTCTATTTGAGGTACATAGTATAATTACTTAGAGTAAGGCCTGATTTTTGGTGTGGGAGATGAGGTCAAGAATTGCCAGGTAATTTTGTGGGAGAAAGGACTTAGACATGCTCTTATGCTGTGGTATTGAGATTGTTTGTGCTTGTTTCCATGTTGATGTATGATTTTAAACTTGAGGTAGTGTATGAAGAGAGAATGGACATGGACTGCCCATCTTCAGAAATAAGTGATGTCTAGTTTGACTAAAATTTCCTAGACCCATATAAACCCTAAATTGGGACCAGTTCAAGAATTTGTCCAAGGTCTTGTAAATTCTGGCTTCAGTCCAGGTTTTTGAGGTGTTTTGAAGATAGTGATGTATATTGTGAGCATCTTTATGTGGCCTTCTGGTGCTGACTGTGCTGTGAGTAGATAAGATAATTGTCAGCATATTGAAGTCAGACCCTTATTGTTCTACACATGACATTGCCGGGTGGTGGTTCCAAAAAGATGACAAGTAAGGGGGAAAAGTTCACAGCTAGATAAGTAGTGAGTTTTTAAAATCATATCATTTGAAAAAGTGCAGAGTGCAATTAGTAAAACTATACAAAATTTCAAAGCACAAGTGGACAGTTCTAATGGCACAACAGTTATAAACCACTGGTATAGACAATGCCTGATTTTCTTCATAAAGCTTTTTTCCTGTTAGAACTTCTTTCTAACAAGGTTCCAAGACCCGTTTTATACCCCAGCCTTGTGGGTTTGTGCACCCTAGAGTATTTTAACTCAAATTAACTAATTGACAATTACTTTGACTATAAGATAGTTGGAGGTAAGGACTCTGTTTATTCTATGTTGTACAGAGCTTAGCATGCTGGGGTCCCAGCCCATGACTGGGGCTCGTAGATGCTCTGGTTGATAAATTTAGTTTATTTTTATTATTAGTAGTAACAGATTTCTATGTGCTAGTCTCGACACGCCACAGATTTATTTATCCTAAGGTTCAGCTGTCTTTGCCACTCTGGGGCAAAAAGAAAGATACACAACACTTTTGAGTTCTGTAATAAGCATTGTGCTACATTCAGAGTAACATACAAAGATATTTCCAGTCAGTTAAAACTGGAGTCAACAAACATCACAGAAGAGATCCTGTGGGGAATCAGTTCCAAAGGGGTAGAGATAGAGTCTGCCTTTACTGGAGGTGAGGAATAAGTTAGTTAAGGAAAATTCAAAATGTATTCATATACAAGTATCTTAAAATGGCTGACATGATATGATACATAAAAATGTAAAGAGATTAAAATGCTATCCCCCAGGGCCTTTTGGAGCTCAAGCCTAGGCTGCTAGAGACTATCTAAATTGCAAATGTAATAATGCTTCCTGAAATGAGCACCTCACATTGTTCTCCAGCAACTATTCCACCCAATTGCAGGAGTGTCTCTGAAAAAGTGCAAAGAAAAGCCTGTCTTGCTCTCCTATGCTGATGGGGAGGTTGCCATGAAATGAAATATTTTGAAGATTGTTTGGAGAGGATTTAGAGATGCGAAATCAATTCAGGACACAGTCTGAAGCACTACTCTATTTGAAATCTTCTTCTTATTTTCTCCCATTTTCATTAGGAAGAAAAAAGGAGACTCTAAACAAGGCTACATGAGCCCACTGCTTTCTTAGGCTATGTCTACACTGGCACGTTAGTTCGAATTAAGGAAGCTTAATTCGAAGTAACTTAAGCCATGGCTACCCTAGGCTTTCATTAGTTGGAATTAAGGGCTTCCTTAATTCAAACTAATAAATTCAAATATGCTATTCGAACTAAGGGTTAATTCGAACTAACTAGTTCGAATTAACCAGTGTGGCCATGTTAGTTCGAACTAATTGCTTAGTTCGAACTAACCAGCCCATTGAACTCAACGCAATTCGCTAATTCGAACTAAGCTAGTGCCATGAATGGCACTTGCTTAGTTCAAACTAAATTTTTCTAGTTCGAATTAAGTTAATTCGAACTAACTAAAATTGGTTCAAATTAATTAGTTCAAATTAATTAATTAGAACTAACTTTGGTAAGTGTAGACATAGCCTTAGTTTTCGACTTAGTTTTCAGAGAAGAGGAATTTTATTCAAGGACTATGTTAAAATAAGGAAGAAACAGAACAAAAGATAGTGTATAACAAACAATAACAAGGAAGGGGAAAACAATGATTTAGTATTGATTTGAATACCAAATTAAATAACTTTGCATTTATCACACAGTGGGCCTGATTCTCACATATATTGAAGCCATAATACCAGGGCACATATTAAAATGCTGTAAAAATAAACTATTAAAAGAACATTAAACTTGCAAGGTGAAGTGTGCACAGAAAAGGAAATGGCAAAGCCAATTTGCCCACACAACCATAATGCTGCCACGGATGGATTAAGACTCCCAAAATTTGAATTCAAGACTCCACAGTAAAGTCCCATTGCCTGAAGCTCTAGGCTCTAGCACAGGGATTTGGTACAACTTGGGAACAACTTTAGGAGGCAGGCTGCTAGAGCTCATCTGTTTCTTGGCTCTCACCCCCTGTCTTATATCTTCTTCTGTCATCTAGTTCTGCTACTGCCTGCTGTCTGCCAGACACTGGCAGCTGTATTGTGAGGCTGAATGCTGCCTAGAAATTCCCAGCATACAGAAGAGGGGACAGCTTCCTCCCACTCTCATTTCTTGCCCAGTTTAGTAGAACTTTACATTCACTTTTACAGATCAGATATGCCAGAACAGGAGGCTCTATGTCTGCTGCAGTCATGGGCAATGCCCCTGTCCCTCACTAGACCTCTGTAAGTCCATTATCTGTTACTCAGGCACTCTGAGGAAGAGGATACTATATCAGACATGGGAAATACACATGCCAAACCCATTTGTGGACAAGGCCCCAAAGCTCTTTGCTGTTTTGTTGGGAGTTTTCTTTGGTTAGGGGTCAGTTGATTAGATTGTATCCGGATCCCATTTGTTATTTATCCACAGAAAACTATTTCCTCTTGCATGTGCACACTACTATATAATCTTTCATTACATGAATAAAATATAATTTTAATTTATATATGCATATTATATTCTGTATTTATCTATATATGTATGAATACATGGAAAGAGATCAGTGTATTATATACCACCTGTGCATGCCTATCCTGAATCATATGTTTAAAGGAGTCTCAGGTTTCCAATTTGCTTGACTTCTGGTAAGCATCTGATTTTTTTTTTCTGGATTCTTTGGGGTGGTCACCTAGGTACAGCTTATGAGTTAATAAACTCATTAATGCAACTTTAAAAACGAACATGTACTATCACTCATTACTGACAATAACCAGAATTGTGACCTTCATGTTGGTGTTAAAACAGCATTTAGTGACTCACAAAATGCAGATGAGATGAATCCATTTGTCTAAAAATATGTTGAATGTGGTATAAGCTCCAGACAATACCCTGGAAGTTGATGCCCCCCTCACAGAAGAGGAAATAATGAATCTAAATGTCAAATCTGGCAACCTGACAAAGTGTGTTTAAACAAGAATCTAATACCTGTGATACAAACATGGCTAGACAAGGTTTCTGTCCTAACAAAAAGGTTACTGGTGTCTTTTTTATAAAGGAGACATTCATTCTATCCAGAACTGTTAACTTGAAGAGGTTCCAGAAAAATCCTATTTAATAACAGAACAAGGGAAAAAGAACACTTTTTAATTCTGAAGTCTAACAAATTATAACCTCGAGGACACATCCAAAATATGAATAATTTTACCTCAGACAATCTTCAACACAAAAGTAGAAGAAAGGATAGATAGCTTCTTAGCTTGTTTTCTGAAAGGACAAGAGAGAACTATTTGATGTGGATAATTACAACAAATGGATGTTCACAAGACAATGTTTACTGAATTTGGACTTGAGAGTACGAAGCTTGCAGGCAGCTCAAAGCAGTATCTTTAATGTTAGCTGAGGAAAACTGAGATGAAAGACAAAGCAGTTGATTTGATGGCAGACAGTGTTAGAAACATTAACGAAGACCACTATCAGAGTTTATAGGCTGAAAGTATAAGGTCGTCAAAGGCAGTTAAAACTGTTGGACTCAAGAGACAAGTAAGGTCCCTAAATTATTTGTTGTGTTTAAGATAGGTTAAAGCTTTGGAAGAAGAGATCAATATGAGAAGCAAACAGTCTGGAAAGGAGTCAATGGGGCGGTCAGGGAACATAAATAGAAAATTAGTGACAGATTAGTGTGATATAGTAGAAAACTGGAATTTCCCTCAAAAACTACACTTGGGCTTTGGAAATGGGTTGTTTTTTTGGGGATGGGTGGAAATCAGGATTTCTTTTTATTAAGAGACAAATAAAGGCATATTATACTTTCTGACCATTTATTTAGAGGTGCATGGCTTAATGAGTATACAAGGTAGAGAATTAGACTTGGCCGGTGTGTTGTCTAATAACTTGGCTATACCGTTTTTAGGTTAGTAAAATAATAATAAGGGGAGGAGTGATTTCTTGGGATCTTTAATTGCTACACAATAATCTACTAAATATTATTATTAACAATATTCCAACCTATTCTACCACGTTCTGAAGGCTCTATTGAGTCTGTAAGCTCCCCATTAAATGTTCAAAGTATCAGATCCCAACACATTACTTTGGTCACTTCCTACCCTTAATCCCACCTTGAACATCTCATCAACTGGCAGTGGCTTGTTGTCCTCACTGATCTCAGCAGTGGGCTAATTCTCCACAGCAGTGACAGGATCCATAGCCTTGGCAGTCTGGAGATCTGACAATTCTTTTGCAGGAATCTATAACACACATTTTTCCTCCTTGTGAGCTACTGAGCTGACCGGTTGCCTTTTATCTTCTTTCTCTACAGGGAGCATAAGAAGCAGGGGCAAGGGAATGTGTGATTGGTTACCCTCCAAAAGTGATTGGTTACCCTCGATTTGCCCACAGCAGGGTTTATACACTCCATCACAATACTTTTTTTTTTTTTTTAAAGTTGGAGTAAGATGGACAAAAATGCACAATAAGTGCAAAAAGATGGTTAGAGGCAAAATGGCACTGTTTAAAACTTGGAAGTCAAATTCTATTGAGGAAACCAGAAAGAAGCATAAAAGCTTGCAAGCCAAGGATAAAAGTACAAACTATGAAAAGACTCAAAACCTAATAGCAGTTTTATAATAATTTTAAATATAGCTACATCTTTCTTTCTTTCTTTCTTTCTTTCTTTCTTTCTTTCTTTCTTTCTAATATATGAGAAGCAGGAAGTATGTCTGCAAAGCAATCTTTCTGGCCACTTGAAAAAATGAGGTGCAAAAGGAGCACTCAACAAGGACAAAGCCATTGGGGAGAAACTAAATAAATTCTTTGAATTGATATTCACTGAAGAGAATGTAGGGAAGATTCCCACACCTGAGCCATTCTTTTTTAAATAACAAATCTGAGGAACTGTTCTGGATTGAGATGTCAATAGAGGAGATTCTGGAACAAATTGATAATCCAACCAGTAATAAGTCACCAGTACCAGATGAAGAAAATCAAATATGCAATTGCAGAACTATTAACTTATGTATGTAACCTGTCACTTAAATTAGCTTTTGTAGCAGATGACTGGAGGATGGTTAATGTGACACCAATTTTAATAAAGACTCCAGAAGAGATACTGGCAGTTACACGCTGATAAGTCTAATTACAGTACCAGGCAAATCAATTGAAACTATAGGGAAGAGTAATCAAATACGGAGATGAAGATGATTTATTGGGGAAAGTGAATACAGCTTTGTCAAGGGATATCTTGCCTTACCAATATATTAGAATTCTTTGAAGGGATGAATAAACATGTGGACAAGGGTGATCCAGTGAAGATAGTGTATTTGGACTTTCAGAAAGCCTTGGGTAAGGTTCTTCACCAAAGGCTCTTAAACAAAGTAAGCAATCATGGATTAAAAGAGAAGGTACTCTCATAGGTCAGTACCTAGTTAAAAGATGGGAAACAAAGGGTGGGAATAAATGGTATATTTTCATAATGAAGAGAAGTAAATTTTGAGGTCTGCAAGGGATCTGTACTTGCACCAGTGCTGTTCATAATGAATAATAAATGATCTTAAAAAAGTGGTAAACACTGAGTTGCAAAATTTGCAGAAAATACAGAATTATTCAAGATAGTTAAGTCCAAAGGAGACTGAAGAGTTACAAAGGGATCTCACAAAACTGTGACTGGGTAACAGAATGGCTGATGAAATTCAATGATGATAATTGCAAAATAAAAACTGGAAAACATATTTCTAACTATACGTACAAAATGATGGGGTCTAAATTACCTATTAACACTTAAGAAAGAGATCATGGAGACATGTGGGTAATTCTTAAAAGAACATACACTCGGTGTAAGCAACAGTCAGAAAAGCTAATGGTGTTAGGAATCAACAGGAAAGGGATAGATATTAACATGGTAAATGTCATAGGCTATGTCTACACTGTCAAGTTAGTTTGAATTAAGGAGGCTTAATTCGAACTAACTAAAGCCATGGCTACACTAGACTTTAGGTAGTTCGAATTAAGGGCTTCCTTAATTCGAACTAATAAGTTTGAATAGGGTATTCGAACTAAGGGGTTAATTCAAACTAATTTCTTAGACTATGTCTACACTTGTTAATTTAAGTCAATTTAGCGTGTCTACACTCAAAATTTAAGTCGACTTGAGGGGATACTGCCAAATTGACCTAAAGCATCCACACTGGATGCCTAGGTCGACTTGTAGGGGCTAGGTGGACCTGGGACAGGTCCACGGTGGCAGAGTAGGCACCCCTTGCCAAGTGCCAGGGGTCTCAGCCTTTGTCCCATTGTACCTTGGTACAATGGGGCAAAGGGAGACAGGGACCCTGGCAGGGCATAGGGGCATAGGGGGCATGCCAGGCTGTGGCTGTGCCAGTCACCCTGGTGGGGGGGGCAGTGGGGAAGCCTTGGAGCCCCCTAAGTCGACTTAAAGTCGACTTAGGGCTACTCCACATCTACACTGGCTTAAGTTGACTTTCTAAAGTCGACTTAAGCAGCAAGTCGACTTAAAAGGAGGTTTTACAAAGTCGACTTAATTTTTCCTTAAGTCGACTTAAGCACTGCTTAAGTCGACTTAAGGAAAGTGTAGTGTAGACGCAGAGTAAAGTAAGTCGACTTAAACAAGGTTAAGTCGACTTAATTTACAAGTGTAGATGCACCCTTAGTTTGAATTAACTGGCCATTGAAATGAATAGGGATTGCTAATTTGAACTAAGCAAGTGCTTGCTTAGTTCGAACTAACGTTCCAGTGTGACCATGCTAGTTTGAATTAAGCTAATTCGAACTAACTAAAGTTAGTTCAAATTAGTTAGTTCGAACTAACTAATTCGAACTAATAGCAAGTGTAGACATAGCCATAATGTTACTACAGTAGAATGTCACAGTTATGACATGGAGATCTGAAATCGAGGTCTGAAATGTTCATAACTCTGAACAAAATGTTATAGTTGTTCTTTTAAAAGTTTACAAAAGATTATTTAAAATAGTCCTGAAACTTCACTCTAATTGGAATTGTTTGTTTAACACAGTACTCTACTGTATTTCCTTTTTAAAAAATGTATTGCTTTTGTCTCTGCTGCTCCTTGATGGCATATTTCCGGTTCCAAATGAAGCGTTTGGTTGACTGCTCAGTTTGTAATTCTGATGTTCATAATGATGAAGTTCTACCGTATATAAATCCCGGATACATCCACAATTGGAATACTGCATGCAGTTTTAATTACCCCATTACAAAAAAGCTACATTAGAAATGGAAAGAGTACTAAGAGAATGGCAACAAAAACTAATACCGGTATGGAATAGCATCCATATGAGGAGAGATTAAAAAGACTGCAACTGGTCATCGTAGAAAAAGAGATGACTGATGGGGGATATGAAATCATAAACAGTAGGTTCATCAATAGCAATTAGTCAAAATGGGTAAATGGATAACAGTGGGTGGATCACACAATAATTGCCCTATTCTATTTATTTCGTTTGGATCATCTACCATTGACCACTGCTGGAAGATAGGATACTGAGCTAGATGAAACATTGGTCTGACTTAGAATGGTCATTTTTATGCTCTTATTTTAGTGTCATACAGGCTTCTGAAAATGCCTTTAAAGAGGTGGATGCATTTTTATCATAATTAAAAAATGGAGAAACTAGGCCATAGGTAGGCCATTGATTAACACTTTGCCAAGGCTGCATATCAAGCCCATTGTCAGAGATGAGGACAGAACCCCAATCTTGTAATTCCCAATCTTTGCTCTAAACACTAATCAGAATGATCTCCTTTAAGTAAAAATGATTAACTATCACAGAGAAGATCATCATGGGGAAAAATAAGCTTCTGGAGAGGTGAGAAAAAGTTCTAACTAAAGATTTTAAAAATTAAAACAGTATATTATTTTACTACTAAAGAATCAGGAAAGGTTTTGAAGATCATAGCCTATATAAGCACAGAAGTATTAATATTGGACCAGTGAGATCATATTCAGAACACTGTGTGCAATTCTGCTACTAGGTGAGCATGATAGAGATGCAACAGACAGCTATCAAAATGATTTAGACTATTAAAATGATATGTCATGATTTAAAGACAGTTTAACCAGAGAGGGCCCTCTCGTTTAAGTGGAAGGGAGAAGATGGTGTTATTAGGCACAAAATAACTGTATTTATATTCAGAAAATGAAAGAAATGAATTGATGGCCATAAACTGCTTATGATAATAGCATATAACTAATTTGAAAATAAGAAAGCAAGGATTAAAGTTAATGAGGGAACTCACCTAAATGCAATTTAGCTAGAGTAACTTAACAAAGACACAGGTCAAAATGTGGAACAGAGTACTAAAGAGAGCAATAGAAGAAAAGACTATAAATTAGTTTGAGATAAGAGAGAGCAAGAGCACTGAACACTTTTTCAGGGAAGGAGGACAATCAGAAAGTACATGGACTGATGGAATACAAATGACGAGATAGAAATTGGTGTATATTTGCTCTGGTTAATTATGAGCCTGATCTCAATGGCTCATTTAGTTTTCCTGGGGTCATTAAACATTTTAATGTATTTGTATGAACCATCAGTGTTTGCATGTGATATCAGTGCAGGAGCAATTCTCAGGGATTTAAGTTTGCTGTTTTGAATTTCTATAGATAATGGAGGGCTTAGAAAATGACTTATAGACTGAAAACTTTATCACTTGGCAACTTTTCACAGGTGAGTGTTTTTCTAGCCAACTCAACCAAAAGTGGAACACTAAGGCTGCGTCTACACTGGTAAATTAAGTCGACTTAAGCTTGTGGCTCATCAAGTTTCTCCCTTTGGCCCATTGTAGGTGGGAGCTTCCTTAACATTAAGGAGAGAATGGTTGTTCACACCTTCCTGTCTAAGGCATTCCTCCAGAATGACACAAGTTAAAGTATAGATATAACACCAAATTCTAATTCTAATATAAATACAATTCCTAGACATAAACTATATAATCATTCCCAGCAAATTACTACCTTTCTATTGATACCAAATATGACATAGTTCCTATGGATTATAGCATTTATGAGATATCCATAGAAAATAATATCATAAGTGCTTCCCTAAATCCAGACAGTGTCACACCCTACCCACATGCCCTGCCAGGGTCCCTGTACCCCTTTGCCCCATTGTACACAAGAGGTGCCCCCCGTGCCACCGTGGACCTGCCCAAGGTCCCCCTAGGCCCACAAAGTCGACCTAGAGCATCCAGTGTGGATGCTCTAGGTCGACTTTGTAAATTCCACTTTAAGTTGACTTTAATTTTAAGTGTGACATACTAAGTCGACTTAAATTAACAAGTGTAGACATAGCCTAAGAGACTGAGTCTTAAAATAATATTAAAACCAAAAACAAACAAACAAAAAACAACAACAAAAACAGACATCTTCTTGATCTTTATTATTCCATGAAATAAAAAGCTGAAATTGTAGATTGTGAACAAGGACAAGAACTTTGGAATTATTAAAAAACAGGTGACTGAATTTAAGTGACTAAGAGCTGGGGACTCACCACTGTGGAAAAAAAACGTTGCTGGTACTTAGTACTCCTGACTACCAGCACAAAAAAATGTTCTCTCTCTCTCTCTCTCTCTCTCTCTCTCTCTCTCTCTCTCTCTCT
>ML686195.1:53923-80911 GCA_007922175.1 Pelusios castaneus
TCTCTCTCTCTCTCTCTCTCTCTCTCTCTCTCTCTCTCTCTCTCTCTCTCACACACACATTTACTTGCAACAGAGGCTTATAACAAGCATACCAAATCATTAGGCAGACACCTGAGTTTACTTACATTTGTTCTCTTCTGATAAAACTAAATTTACTTTCCTGTATATTACAGTAACTTTTAAAGTTACTCTTCCTTGAGATGGATGAATAAACCCTCTCTTCCAGACCAAAAGAAGGGTAGGCCCCTAATTCCACAGACTCTGTTAATTTATTGGCCCCTAGGACTCACATATCAGAGCTATGTGTCTTTGTCACAGAGTATCCAATTGAGGTAAAAGCAGAGGCAAGTTGGAGAATGGGTGGATAGTGTGGGAAGAGTCACAGCTAGAGCAGAAAGAGCAAGGGCTGTCTGTTGAAATTACTGACAGCAGGAATGATCCTGACCAAGTGGTTGCATTGAGCATACTGAAAGGAGTGCTTCTCATATGAGCCTACATCGTTGTCTTGGGAAGACTTAGGTGCTTCCTTGCCTGTGGATTGGCTGAATCCTGGTTGAATATGTGAAACCTATCAAAAGATCCGCAGGAAATTGCTTCTGATGACTCATCATACTCTCTGGCTTAAAGCTGACTCATCAGGTTTAAGCAGGTTTAGGCTCCAAATCACCGCCTGAAGACCATTACATTTAGTTCTGAGGAAATGTCTAGTTGACTAATAAAAAGTAAAGAGCCCCATGTGACTGCTGCATTGTCTGGGGGAATGGATCCATGGAGTATTAATAATTGTACTCATTGTCTTGATTGCCCCATCCCTGTTGGTTGGAAGTCTGCAGATACTCAGATCGACAGAGCCAGATGGATACTACGGGACAAACTCGAAAAAGAAAATCATAGAACACCACTGGCCATCACCTACAGCCCCCAGCTAAAATCCCTCCAACACATCATCAAGGATCTACAACCTATCCTGGAAGATGATCATATATTCTCTCAAGCCTTGGGATGCAGGCCTATCTTTGCTTACAGAAAGCCTCCCAACCTGAAACAAATACTCACCAGCAACCAAACACCAAATAAGAACACTAACCCAGGAACCTATCCCTGCAACAAACCCCATTGCCAGCTCTGCCTTCACATTGACACTAGTGATACCATCATACTCCCCAACCATATCAGCCACACCATCAGGAGCTCATTCACCTCTACATCTAATAATGTGATATATAAATCATGTGCCAGCAATGTCCCTCAGCCATAGACATTGGCCAAACTGGACAGTCCTTACGCAAAGGAATCAATGGACACAAATCGGACACCTAAAATGGTAACATCCATAAACCAGTAGGAGAACACTTCAATCTCCCTGGACACTCAGTAGCAGACTTGAAAGTTGCCATACTTCAACAAAAAAAACTTTAGAAACAGACTTCAGCATGAAACTGCAGAGCTGGAACTCATTTGTAAACTTGACACAGTCAGACTGGGCCTGAATAGGGACTTGGAATGGTTATCTCATTACAAAAAGTAATTGTCCCAGTTCACACTTTCTAACCTTAACAAATGTCATGGATCTCAACTATCATAACTGAATTGACTTTGCTAGCACTTGTCATTGTAATGCTGCTTCTTCATCCTCTAACTGTACTTTCCACTTCATGCATCTGACCAAGTGGGTTGGAGCCCACGACAGCTTATGCCTAAAGAAATGTGTTAATCTTTAAGGTGCCACAGGTCTCTTGTTGTTTTTGCTGTATACAGACTAACATGGCTATCCTTCTGGAACTTGCAGATACTTAGATTGTCTACCTAATGGAGCTAGTTGAAAATGGAATTTTAAAATGCACATTTAAATAGACATTCAAACAATAATTAATAAGGGCAACTCCATTAGCCTTTATTGTTTTAATTTTTTTGCCATCTAAACGGCCTTCCACTGAAAGGTCTTCTCTACATGCATGGATTCTTTATCCTAAATTATTTCCTGCTTCTAACAGTCATATAAAAAAGAGAGATTAAGCTCAAGACACAAAATGAGGCAGGTGTTCTGATTCAGCATTTTGATTTGGTCCAATATAGTATTGTCACCTCCATATATCTGACTACTTATCTAAATTCCTCTATGGTTCATGTCACTGTAGTATCTGATTGTTTTCCAAATGACAAATAAGAAAATATTAGGATATTGTCCTAAGAGTAAATTACTTAATTAGGATGTTGTGGTATATGGGTGTGGGTATCAACATGCAAGATAGTGAGAGAAAACATAGCTGAAGAAGTAAGTTTGTTTGTTTTAATTTAACTTTGAATGCAGTGAAGTCCATAGTCATTCTTATCTCTAGGGAGTAAACTACAGCATTACAGCCCATGTAAAAGTTATGCCTCCACTGCTCTCTAACTTCCCTTTATCTGTCAGTTTCAGGAATGTTGCTGTTGTGGAAGTCCGTGAAAGGTTATTGCAGTGGTAGTCCTATTGAATGCTTTGATTATTTGTAGTACTTGAATTGTTAGCCTTTGTATTCAGTGGGAAGACAATGGAGAAATCAGAGTGATATGTTAACAACAACTAGTGTAGCTAAGCAAATCATTTGTTCCATTTTATACTAATAGGAGCTTTTTTCACTCATAGATGTGAGTTGCAATAATCAAGGCTGTAAGTCATAAATATGGGTATCACAGCCAGGTGTGTCTTTGATAGGATGAGATATAATCTGGCCAGTCACAGATGGGAGTGGCTTCTTGCTATCTGGTAATACTGAGGAGTCCCCAAAAAGCCAAAGTCATGAATCTACAATCACTAATTATGTGCCCTCAGTGGGGGATGCGATAAAACTGCTCAGTTCTCTTGGCAGAACTTTCAATTTCCTACCAGCATCACAATTCTTGTTTAGGTTCAGTTCTTTACACATATATATTTCATAATGCTTAAGCATTAATCCATATTTCTTCTCTGTTCAATAGACCATGCGTATTGTCATGAAGGTAGGGTTCATTTCATAGAACCATAGAATCATAGGCTATGTCTACACTTGAAAATTTAGGTCGACTTAAGCTAAGTCGACTTAGTGAGTCTGCACCTAAATTTTAAGTCGACTTTGGGGGGAACTTCAAAGTCGACCTACAGCATACACACTGGATGCCTAGGTCAACTTCTAGGGGCTAAGGGGACCTAGGGCAGTCGACTTAAGCCTTAAGTCGAATTAAATCTAGGTTTAATAAAGTCGACTTAATTTTCATTAAGTCGCTTTATTTTCCTTAAGTCGACTTAAGCAAGTTGCTTAAGTTGACTTAAGAAAACTGTAGTGTATACACAGGGTAAATTAAGTCAACTTAAGCAAGCTTAAGTTGACTTAATTTACAAGTGTAGATGCAGCCATAGGGATGGAAGGGACCTCATGAACCCATAGGTTCTGTAGGGGTCCCATGCAGCCAAAACTGTAGTGTAGACGCAGGGTAAATTAAGTCAACTTAAGCAAGCTTAAGTCGACTTAATTTACAAGTGTAGATGCAGCCATAGGGATGGAAGGGACCTAGTCCAACCTCCTGCTAAAAGCAGGACCACTCCCACTAAAAAATCCCAGCCAGGGTTTTGTCTAATCAGACCTTAAATAACTCCAAAGACAGATATTCCACTGCCTCCCTAGGTAACCCATTCCAATGCTTCACCACCCCCTAGTCAGAAAGTTTTTCCTAATATCCTTCCTCGATGTCCCCAGCTGTAACTTAAACCCATTGCTCCTTGTTCTGCCCTCTGTTAGTACTGAGAACAGCCTAGCTCCCTCCTCTTTGGAGCAACCCTTCAAGTAGTTGAAGGTTGCTATCAAATCCCCCCTCAGTCTTCTCTTCTGTAGACTAAATAAGCCTAGTTCCTTCAGTCTCTTCTCATAAGTCATGTGCCCCAGCCCCCTAATCATTTTTGTTGCCCTCCGCTGGACTGTTTCTAATTTGTCCACATCCTTTCTGTACTGGGGAGCCCAAAACTGGACACAGTATTCCAGATGAGGCCTCACCAGTGCTGAATAGAGGGGAATAATCACATCCCTCGATCTGCTGGCAACACTCCGACTGATGGACCCCAATATTCCACTGGCCTTTCTGGCAACAAGAGCACACTGTTGGCTCATCCAGCTTCCCGTCCACCATAACCCCCTACTCCTTTCCTACAGTGGTGCTACTTAGCCGATCAGTCCCCAGCCTGTAGCAGTGCCTGGGATTTTTCCGTCCTAAGTGCAGGACTTTGCACTTGTCTTTGTTGAACCTCATGAGGTTTCTTTTGTCCCAGTGTTCCAATTTGTCTAAGTCTTCCTGAATCCTGTCCCTACTCTCCAGCGTGTCTACCATTCCCCCCAGCTTGGTGTCATCTGCAAACTTACTAAGTATGCAATTTATCCCATCATCGAGATCATTAATAAAGATGTTGAACAGAACCGGCCTTAGGACCGACCCGTAGGGCACTCCACTCGTTACTGGTTGCAAACTAGACATCGAGCCATTGATTCCTACCCGCTGAGCCTGTTGATCTAGCTAGTTTTCTATCCACCTTATGGTCCACTCATCCAACCCATACTTCCTTAACTTGCTGATGAGACTGCTTTGGTAAACCGTATCAAAACCTTGTTAAAGTCAAGGTATACCATGTCAACAGCTCATCCCACATCCACAAATCCAGTCATCTCCTCATAGAAGGCAATCAGGTTGGTCAGGCATGATTTGCCCTTGGTGAATCCATGCTCGCTATTCCTGATCACTCTATTTTCCTCCAAGTGTTTCAGGATGGATTCTTTGAGGACCTGCTCCATGATTTTTCCAGGGATTGAGGTGAGGCTGATAGGTCTGTAGTTCCCTGGATCCTTCTCCTTCCCTTTCTTGAAGATAAGTATTATATTGCCTTTTTCCAGTCCTCCAGGGCCTCCCCCATTCGCCACGAGTTTTCAAAGATAATGGCCAGCAGTTCTGCAATCACATTGGCCAACAACCTCGGAACCCTCGGATGCAGTTCATCCGGGCCCATAAACTTGTGCACATCCAACTTCTTTAAGCAGTCCCTAACCTGACCTTCCATCACTGAGGGCCGCTCTTCTTCTCTCCATTCTGTGTTACCCAGTGTAGTAGCTTGGAAGCCGGCCCTTCCTCTGAAGGCTGAAGTAAAAAAATTGTTGAGTACTTCAGCCTTCTCCACATCGTACACCATGAGGACACCTGTCCCATTCAGTAAGGGACCTACAGAATCCCTCATCCTCTTCTTGTTTCTGACATACTTGTAGAATCCCTTTCTGTTATCCTTCACATTCCTTGCTAGCTGCAACTCCAATTGTCCTTTGGCATTTCTGATTTTATCCCTGCAGTCCCGAGCAATATCTTTATACGCCTCCCTTGTCATTTGTCCAACCTTCACTTCTTGTAAGCTTCCCTTTTATGTTTCACCTCACCACTGAATTCCCTACTAAGCCATGCTGGGCGCCTTCTACATTTGCTGTTATTTCTGCACATTGGAATGGTATCTTCCTGTGCCTTTAACAGGGTTTCTTTAAAATACAGCCAGCTCTCTTGGACGCCTTTGCCCTTCAGATCAGCCTCCCAAGGGATCCTGCCCATCAGTTCCCTAAGGGAGCCAAAATCTGCTTTTCTGAAGTCCCGGGTGTGTGTTCTGCTTCTTTCCTTTCTTCCATTGATCAGGATCCTGAACTCTACCATCTCATGGTCACTGCTGCCCAGGTTGCCGTTCACTTCTACTTCCCCTATCAATTCTTCTCTGTTTGTGAGCAGCAGGTCTAGAGGTGCAAGGCCCCTAGTTGGTTCCTCCAGCATTTGTACCAGGAAGTTGTCCTCAACACTCTCCAAAAACTTCCTGGATTGCCTGTGCATTGCTGTATTGCTCTCCCAGCAGATGTCAGGATAATTGAAGTTCCACATGAGAACCCGGGCCTGTGATCTGGAAACTTCTGTTAGCTGTCCATAGAACGCCTCATCAACCTCCTCCTTCTGGTCTGGTGGTCTGTAGCAGACACCCACCACGACATCCCCTTTGTTGCACTTTCCTTTAAACGTAACCCACAGACTATCAACCGGCTTGTTTCTACTTTCATAGTGGAGCTCTGAACAGTCATACAGCTCTTTTACATATAGCGCTACTCCTCCACCTCTTCTTCCCTGCCTGTCCTTCCTGAACAATTTATACCCATCCATGGCAGTGCTCCAGTCATGCAATCTATCCCACCACATCTCTGTTATTCCAATTACATCATAGTTCCTTGTCTGTGCCAGTACTACCAATTCTTCCTGCTTGTTTCCCAGGCTCCTCGCATTTCTGTACAGAAACTTAAAATACCGGGCCGATTGTCCTACTTTGCCCTGTCGATTATATTTCCTGTTGTATCTTTCTCCTTGCAATTTCTCCCAGTGTCCTCTTTCCTCACTCGCCTCAGGAATTAGATCTTCATTAGGACACATAAGACAATGATTTGATTCCCCCCCAGTTCCAACTACCCTCTCTTTTATACCTGCTGGTACAGTCCCAGCACCCCCCAAGTTCCATCCCTTCCCCCAGGTCTCCCTCACTGTGACTTACGTGTGGGCTTTGGTCACCATCCCCCTTCAAACCTAGTTTAAAGCCCTCCTCACTAGGTTAGCCAGTCTACGTCCAAATATGCTCTTCCCCTTCCTCGATAGGTGGAGTCCACCTCTGCCTAGCAGTTCTTCTTCCTGGAACAGCACCCCATGATCGAGGAAGCCAAGGCCCTCCTGGTAACACCATCTTCACAGCCAGGCATTCACCTCCAGGATGCATCTGTCTCTGCTCAGGCTCCTACCCTTGACCGGAACGATTGAGGAGAACACCACCTGTGCACCGAACTCCTTCACCCATGCTCCCAGAGCCCTGTAGTCACTTTTGATCTGCTGAGGGTCACCTCTCGCAGTATCATTGATTCCCACCTGGATGAGTAGCATGGGGTAGTAGTCAGAGGGGCAGATGGTTCTCAACAATCCCTCGGTAATGTCTCGGATATGGGCCCCTGGCAGTCAGCATATCTCCCAAGAGGCCTTGTCAGGGCAACAGATGGGTGTCTCCGTTCCCCTCAGAAGAGAGTCCCCAAACACCACAACCCGACGTTTCCTCCTGGGTGTGACAGTTGTGATCCTCCCAGCCTCGGGGGTTCACCTCATCGCTCATCTCTGGGCTTCCACTTGAAACTGCTTTACAATTTAGAGGTGTTCCAATCCAGAATTTTGAACCCATCTCTAACAGACACTGGGCAGATAGATGTACAGGGTTCTTCATTCTTGAAACTATTAGGCAGAGACCTTTCATAGAATCATAGACTAATAGGGTTGGAAGGGACCTCACAAGGTCATCTAGTCCAACCCCCTGCTAAAAAGCAAGACCACTCCCCTTAAATCACCCCAGCCAGGGTTTTGTCTAACTGAGCCTTAAAAATCTCCAAAGATGGAGATTCTACCACCTCCCTAGATAGCCCATTCCAATGCTTCACCACCCTCCTAGTGAAAAAGTTTTTCCTAATATCCAACTTTGACCTCCCCAGCTGTAATTTGAAACCATTGCTCCTTGTTCTGTCCTCTGTTACCCTCGAGAACAGCCTAGCTCCCTCCTCTTTCATGACATTCTTATTTGGGGAACCCCCAAGTGACCCTAAAATTCTCATTTTGTGTTATTGAATTCAAGATCATAAGCCATTCTGAACACAGACACCCAAGAAAATCTAAACATGGTAGTAGTCACTCAGCATTTGTTCTATCTTAATATAATAATTAAATAAGGAAAAAATAAATTATGCAATTTGGGTTCAACTAATGGTGTACATTTCTGAGTTTGTAATTAATTCTGTTAGTTAAAGAAGTGATAATTGTATTAATCTCTGACAGAGACATCACTGTTGTCTCTTTCTGTTTTGTTTTCAATAAATGGATACATCCTTCAGCTGCTCTCTGTAGGACAATGTGGAATTTTGTTGGCATATGATCACCATGTTTCTCTTTGTAAGGGGTAAAGGGTTTGCGGCCTAGTTAAACAGGTGTGCATGAGGAAGAGTGTGCTGGGACCTGCTAGTAGTTATCTGCACCTCCTGTACATGGCCCCCTATATTCCATCATGTAGGTAGTCTTGGAGGCAAAGTAAAAGAGGTTTAGCAAAAGAATAGAGGTAGATCTGGTGGATACACGACTACAGATCAGTCAGCCATCTCAGGATTCTATCACTCTAATGAAGGAGGAAGAACATGCAAAAGATAAAAGGTCTTTGTTGCCACTAAATACCCTGTAGGAGCAGCCTTAATTCTGGCATTTCCTAGCTATTGACTGATTGACTTTGCACCCTTAATATTCTTCTAATGTAGTTTTTTTTTGCAAGTTATACAATATGAATTAAAAGATATAGCACTTGTGGTGAAGGGGGGAGGAGGACAGAAGACAGACAGAAGTAGAACCTAGAAGAAACATCTGTAAAATAAGGGCCTGAATCTGAAAAGTAATGAGTGTTCTCCACTGCCATTGAAGTGTGTCAGTTATTGACACCACAGGCACTGATTCTGTAAAACACTTAATCACATCCTTAACTTTAAATTCTGAATACTCCTCTTGGAGCTAAATGCATGCTTCAGTACTTTGCAAAGCAGACATGAATTTACTCACATGCTTAAAATTATTAGAACCTTAACCTTCTAGTTTCTGCAAGACTCTCTGGACATGATCTAGTTCTAAGATTTTTCTTCATTTCCTGTTACCTAATTCCCCGTCTCTCCCACCTTTATAAATTTTTCATCGACTTTAATTTAAAGGCACCTCAGTTTGGTTACCTTTTCCCTTTTAAAGAAGCCAATTTATTCATCAGGAAGTGTTCTTAATCTCTCATCGCTCTAACATTGGCTTCTGATGTTAAGAGTTTCAATATGTTCAGGCAGTATATCGGTGTCCTAGAATACTAATCTGTTTAAATCTAGATTAATTCAATTATTGATCCAATTACTCAAGAAACTATTAAATACTGGAGCACTCAGGAGATAAACACATCAGAAAATTCAGCAAAAAGTGGTTAAATTGATTTAACATTGGGAGGGTGAGAAAATTAACTGGAGGAGAATGTTCACTTTTTAAAATAGGATTCAAAGGCAGGAAGAACAGACACAGGGCAGGCTGTTTTTATAGATAGTCTGATTGACCAAAGAATTTCAAATACAATAGTGATTTTGGGTGGACTGTGGCTATTCAAAGATTGTAAATTACTCAAGAAAAAATATTGCATATATTCACAAGGGCTATGGTTACACATATTTAGGTTGACTTTAGCTAAGTCGACTTAACTAAGTCGACTTAGTTAAGTCGATTTAGCATGTCTACACCTAAATTTTAAGTCGACTTAGGGGGGACCTTACAAAGTCGACCTAGAGCGTCCACACTGGACACCTAGGACAACTTCTAGGGGCTAGGGGGACCTTGGGCAGGTCCACAGTGGCAGGGGGGGCACCCCTTGCCCAGTGCCAGGGGACTCAGCCTTTGCCCCATTGTACCTGGGTACAATGGGGCAAAGGGGGACAGAGACCCTGGCAGGGCATAGGGGCAGGGTGGGCAGGGCTCTGCCCTGCCCTTTGGGGGGACATGCCAGGCTCTCCCTGTGCCACCCCCCTGGCAGGGAGGGCAGTGGGAGAGTGCTGGAGAGCCCTAAGACGACTTTAAGTTGATTTAGGGCTACTCCAGGTCTACACTGGTTTAAGTTGACTTTAGAAAGTCAACTTAAGCCTAAAGTTGAATTAAAAGGAGGTTTAATAAAGTCGACTTAATTTTCATTAGTCGACTTAAGCAGCTTGCTTAAGTCGACTTAAGGAAAGCGTAGTGTAGATGCAGAGTAAATTAAGTCAATTTAAGCAAGCTTAAGTCGACTGAATTTACAAGTGTAGACGAACCCAAGGAGATTCTCATTAAAGCTGGAATTCTCAGACAGTGCTCCATGAACCACTGATAATTACCAAGTAATTGCTCATGGTTTGAACATAGTGGCTTGGTTATATGGGGCAAGCTACTCCTTGTTTCAAACTGCTAAAGTTAAAAGACAGCTTAAAACACATTGACTCTTTTCTTCTACTTACTTTTCTCCTGGAACAATGGTTTTATTTACCATGGGACACTGAGTGATTATAAATGGAAGAAGGTGGTCTGTGTAATCATAAAGAATAGGAAGTCCATGTTATTGTGAAGGGGAGCACCCCATGTTTCTGGTGAAGGTCAGAAGTGAAAAAGCAGGCAGGCACACGAGGTGTCCATAAGTTAATATTTTAAATAATAATAAACATTAAGATAGTCAATGGATTGGGGTATGCAACTCACACTAACCCATACACTAAACCATTCAGTCAGATCACTCCAACTTTTGGAAAACTTCACATCCCCACCTGGATTCAACTCTCTCAAGTACAGGAATATTTGGTTCTGCAGTGATGGCTATACCTATTACTGAAATACAGATTTTGTGTGTGAATCCAGAGTCTGGATCTGAGGTTATAATTTGGACTCATCTCTAATTTCTATATTTGAACCTTCATAGTCAAATTGTTTTCATTGTGTTGAGGAGTTTCCCACTTGCACAGGATTTACTAGCACCAGTAAGCAGGATTTGATCCATTCACATCTGTGTTCAACACAGCACCAACACACAGTATGTACTTCAGTTAATAAGTAATTTCATCTACATAATTTTAACATAGTTTGACATAGCTGTTGAATAGATATTTAGTATAATGATTAGTGTAACAATTCAATTGTTGTTGCCTTCTATGGATACACAACAACTATCAGATTAATTATGGAGTCCAAAGTGTGGAGTGACATTTAACAGAAAACAAGCCTAATGAGTATAACTTTTCACTGGTCAGTGAATCAATCTGCTTGGACATTAAAGATAACATTTTCTCTTTAATACTCTGAAACTGCAGAGTTATAACTAGAGTTCTGCAATTTGGCATATGATTAATGAGGTCAGTTCTCAGATGTATTAAAAATTGAATGAAATCTTAACTACCAAAGGGCACATACATCACTTCAAAACATATCAATAAATTAATTAAATAAATAAATAAGATACCCAACCAGTTCACAATTCCCTTGATGCTGTTAAATAATTTTTTAGAAAGATAAACTCGCATACCAAATCAAAAGTTGTACATCTTCAAGGTGAGATGCTCAACCAACTCTGTATAATGACTCACATAGATAAATAAAGGTCAGAAAAGTAGTTGGGAATAGATGTAGTCTCTGTGTTATTGATTTAAAATAATGTAGTAGGTTACAGAAGGTGGAAGCTAATC
The DNA here is from genome assembly GCA_007922175.1 of Pelusios castaneus. Taxonomy (NCBI): domain Eukaryota; kingdom Metazoa; phylum Chordata; order Testudines; family Pelomedusidae; genus Pelusios; species Pelusios castaneus. Next base: position 65,233 of record ML686195.1, read on the forward strand.
TGATATTCCAAAAAAGAACTGCAGTGCGCTTTCAACTCAGGATAGCACCCTGGATGAATCCAGAAGGTTAGCATTATTATTAGTAATACAATATAGAATTGCTTAAAGGTTAACCTACCTGAGACTGTACCCTCATTGTGTAACTAGGCAATGTAATGAAACTGATCTGTGACGCTGGGTAAGTTAGTTGACCTAACTGAGCTACTTTCTTTCCTAACTTTGTCAACCTTCAAAGGGGTAGCCGTGTTAGTCTATTGTAGAAACTATTGTAGAAAGACAACAGAGTCCTGTGGCACTTTTAAAGACTAACAGATTTATTAATCGCATGAGCTTTCTGGGATTTTCTCCCACGAAAGCTCATGCGATTTGTCAACCTTGACTTGCCAACCTTTGGGGGCAGGGACTTTTAATCACTATATACATGGGAAGTTAGTAGCAAAGTGAATCCCTGATTTCTATTTTAGCCTCCCAGGTGCTAATAGAATACAAGTAGTAGCACTATGATGTAGAAGCTAGAAATGAATTATTTTCTAAGGATTATACTCTGGTTAAAGTGTACAGAGACAAGAGAAGAGGCTCTCATAACAACAGCAAGGGAGAAGGGGAGCTCGCCCTCTACTTTTAGTAGAGAAGGGGGAGTTGCATACTAGATTCCTTTTTCTTCTCACTTTCTCCTTGCTTTAGACCATGTCTACAGTAGTGAGTGTACAGCTATGCTGCTGGAAGGTTGCCTGTGTATCTGCTCAATGCCAGTGGGAGAGAACTATCCAGTTGACATAATAAAACAACCTTGCTACTTATGCCAATGAAATTTATGTTACTCAGAAAGGCACAGTTGGGAATTCCCTCCTCTGAGGTACCCTCAACTGCCTTTATTTCTCCCTCAGGAAAGTGATTGAACTCCAGCTGTGATATCAGCTGAAAATTGAATTGATTTCCCATTAGTAGTTGGCTGCACAGTCAAAGACACATGCACACAAAACCTCTTGCTTTTTAGGATACATAAGCAGACCTTATGTTAAAAGGATACAAGTTCTTTAATTAAGAGGACAGCTAAGAAACACAGGCTATGTCTACACTTATAAATTTAGATTGACTTTAGTAAGTCGACTTAGTTAAGTCGACTTAGCATGTCTACACATAAATTTAAAGTCGACTTAGGGGGGACCTTACAAAGTCAACCTAGAGCGTCCACAGTGGAGGCCTAGGTCGACTTCTAGGGGCTAGGGGACCTTGGACAGGTCCACGGTGGCAGGGGGCTCACCCCTTGCCCAGTGCCAGGGGGCTCAGCCTTTGCCCCATTGTACATAGGTACAATGGGGCAAAGGGGGACAGGGACCCTGGCAGGGCATAGGGTCAGGGTGGGCAGGGCTCTGCCCTGCCCTTTGGGGGGGCATGCCAGGCTTTCTCTGTGGCCCCCTGGCATGGAGGACAGTGGGGTAGTCCTGGGGAGCCCTAAGTCAACTCTAAGTCGGCTTAGGGCTACTCCAGGTCTACACTTGCTTAAGTCGACTCTAGAAAGTCGACGTAAGCCTAAAGTCGAATTAAAAGTAGGTTTAATAAAGCCGACTTAATTTTCACTAAGTTGACTTTATTTTCCTTAAGTCGACTTAAGGAAAGTGTAGTGTAGACATGGATTAAATTAAATCAACTTAAGCAAGTTTAAATTGACTTAATTTCTAAGTGTAGACGCACCCACAGAGAGTTGCTTCTGTAACTTGAGAAGTTACAGGTTGGGGGGGAGAAGGATGTTACATGTACTCAGAACAGAGGAATAAAAAAAAAAAGCCAAAACAAACAAATACCCTGAACATATATAGCTATATTCCCTGTTCCAATCACGCATGATAAGTTACAGATTTGAGCCTTTCTTAGACCTGCATGTCATTGGATTCTCCACACCTAGCTGCCTGACCTTCTCCTGGTCCTTCTAGGAGCTCTGCTACCACCAAACAGAGAACAGGCTGGGCTACTGCTCCAATTAAAAAAACCTGTATTCAGTTTCTATTGGCTCTCCTGGGTCTTCTCCAGGACTCATTGTCTATGGCAGTGGTTCCCAACCTTTTTGGTTCGAGGGCCATAAATATAATCTTTATAACCCTGAAGGGCCACCAGTCTAATTAATTAAAATTCAATTAATTAAATTCAAATTAAGTTTTAATATTAATTAATTAATTTATAGATTAATTGATTATAATTAATTTATTTTTTAAATAGACTGGTGGCCATATTTTTGGCCCTTGAGCCAAAAAGGTTTTTTAAACATTTCAAAAAGCTTTTAAAAGGGTTTTTTTTTTTTTTTTTAAAGGGCTGGAAGCCCATAAATCAGCCCTGGGTGGATGTGATCCCCTCCACTCTGCACCTCCAGTTGTATGGGGGGGCAGTACCGGGCCCCGCTCAGCCCAAGCCAGCATCAGCGCAGCTTTCTCTGTGGGCCGGCTTCAGTCTGGGTTCCTCCCGCCAGGGTGACCTGCCCTGCTCACCTGGGCAGTGCCCGCTTGGCTATGGCTCCGACCCAGCCGGCTGTCCAGGCTCCACTCCTGGCCCCTCCTAGCTGGCCGCTGCCTCCTTCCCTCCTCACTGGGTCCCCCGCTTCTGCTGACAGGCCATGAGCCAGGAGTGTGCGCCTGCAGCCCAGCTCCCAACCAGCGGGGCGCAGGCCACTTCAAAAAAGCTCTGTGGGCCACTTTTGGCCCGCGGGTCAGGGGTTGAGAACCCCATATCTATGGTATTAACTCTACTCCCTCCACCCAGGGTACTGCACAGGTGTAGCTTGGATTACCTGGAAAATGGAAATAGTTGTTGTGCTGAGGTAAGGGGTCATGTGAAATTTCAGGATTTATGTTTGAATAGTGAAGGAAGATGATAGCATACAAGAAGTTCTTCTCATCCCTATTTGGCTCTGTAGTGAATGAGGACCAGAACATTAAAAAAAATAATCATCCTTACCTGGCTAGGTAGGTCAGGTAACATTTTTTATTAGACCAACTTTCTGTTCATGGAAGAGACGTGCTTTCAGACTCACTGGTGGTCCAATAAAAGATTTTACCTCACCCCTTCTTGTCTTTTTAATATACTGGGACCAACACTGACAACAACACTGCAAACAATTTCTTCTGAAGACAGCCCTTAGATATAATGCACTTTAGGGCTGGATACAAGAGATCAAGGAGACAAAGTAAGATTACAGCGATATATTTTAATAGCTTCCTTTCTTATGCCTTCATTGTCACATACATGGTAATGCTAATAATGGTGTTAATGTGTGGTAAAAGAATGTCAATATTTATATTGCAATAATCAATTTGTAGATAAAACACTAGTATGACTGGCTACTTAAAAGTGGATTTCAAATTATATAGAGTTGCATGAAGACATGTTTAACGATAGAGTTCACAGTGAAAAAATGCTGATTGAGCCATCAAAGTTATTTTCCCCTCACTTTTGTTTATTGTACGCTACTGAATTGCAAAATATAGTAGCAATACAAATTACAGAGATAAAAAGTATACCTAAGATATTAATTAAAATGTATGTAATTTAATTAATGATTAACAGGAGCCACACATATAAGTAAGTAATGAAAGCAATATCACTACTGAAATAGATACTATGGAGAGAGAAGCTATAAAATAGATAGATATAATACATAGCTGGGCAATGGGTGTCATAAAATCGTTTCACTTAACGTAGTATGAAATCAAAATCAAGTCCAATGGTCCTATGCACAAATTAATTACTCTTTATTTGTTGAATAAATGTCGAAATATTGTGTGTTGGAATCCTTCTTACAAAAGTTCCTCCAGCAATTCTTGGTTCTTCATGTACAGTTGATGGCCTTCTACATCCCAAACCCTCATCTCATCCCCCATTCTATTTAGAAACACCCAAATCTTAAGATGATTGCCTTCTTTTCACTTCTCCAGACCTGTCTCTTCAGGGTGGTGGACCAGTTATGACTGCTTCCAAACCAAGTACCCTAGTATTTAATGGGTCTGCAGCATCAGGAGCAGAAAGGCCCTTTATTCTATTGCTGGAGCTCCTACATGCATTCTTTTGGGAGCTAAGAATGCCCCAGAGTCTACTGAGATTAAGGAAATTCACCCCCCCCCCGCCCTTTTTTTAAAGAAGACAAGTCAGTGCAGTGGCAGTAACACAGTCCTGCAGTACAGCCAATCTTCTGATAGTCTAATATGAGCAGCTGGCTCTGCCAGAAGTTGTCTGATTGCCTGAAACACCTGATTGGCTGCAGAAGTCAACAGGCTGATACTTAAATTCAGTATCTACAGCAGTCCATTAGCTGCTCGATGTTGTTGCCACCTGCAGATGTGTTTGGTCCTGTTCCTATCGTCTCTAGTCCATTCTTTCCCTCCTTCACCTGACCTGGTTTCTGACTCCTGGCTCTCACCTTTGGCTTTCCTTCTGAACCCTAGTCTGGCTGAATTCAGCTATAAATAAATAAACAGTAAAAATATCAACACTGTCTAGAAGCCTTCGTCAGGTCAATGGCTCATTACACTAGACCAAGTAGAAGCTAGACAGATTTTTAAGCTGCTAGTAAATGGCTGGGATAGGTAGAGAGGATTGAGAAGACTAAACAAGAAACCTCACTGTTGGTAGCAGGACAGAAGAAGATTTTAGGAGACAGGAGAAATGGAGGGTGATCATATGAGATTATATGGACTGTAGGAGAATGAACCAATCACCTGCAGACGCAGGGGAGGGACCAATCAGGAAGCAGACCAATCGGGACTCTTTCTGAGCTGCAACACCTGCTCTGTAAAACCCCTGAACTTTGACTCTTATTTCAAAAATCTACCTGGAAAGAGAGGTGACTAACAAAAAATGAGGTCATTGTCTGGAAAACTCAGCCATCTAGTAACCCTAACAAAGAGGGACAGGTACACATACTGACCAGTGTGTTACATGTTCATCCTGATTTTAAATACTTCAAGCAATAGGTCCTCTGTCCAAAGGAAGTATGCCACACAGTGGTGAGTGTGTGTTACATGTCCCTTCTGTGCTGATCCACGGAAAACATGAGTTTGTTGCAGCCCCAAAAAGATTGAGTATCCTACTGGGTATCTATCCCCTGGGCCATAGTGTATACATATTAAATTCATGTTCTTTAAATCTACTTCATAAATCACTCTTGCCAACTGCTTAATCATTTTTATTGTCCTCCTCTGAATTCTCTCCACTTCTTGATAATGAGGTTCCCTGAACTGTATTAGTATTCTAGGCATATGGTCTCACATTGCCATATGGAAAGGGACTCTTGTCTCCTTGGTCTATGACTTGATTATTCTGTATACTGTACATAGACAAAATTGATCTTTTTTTTTCACTGTCACATTACATTGCTATTTATGCAGCTTAAAGCCAGATTGTTTGTAGTTTGCTGCCAGTTTAGAGCCCTAGGACAGAGTTACTGGATTTGCAAATATCTCACACCTATTGAATATCTGTGTTTTGGATTATTATTAATCCCATGGTGTATTTGGTATAGAGGTTTCTTGGCTGAAGTTCATTTTGTTATTTCCTGCCCATACTTTATTTCTCACATTTTTCAATCTCTTTGTGTTTCTCATGCCCCAGTAGTGTTTGCAACACCTCTTAATTTGGTGTCATCTGCAAATGCAATTAATGCACTGTTTATCCCTTCTTCCAGATCATTAATAAAACTGCTTTATGGTGCTGTGTCCCACTGAGGCATAAAAACTGCAGTAATCAGTCTTGAGAATGTATTTAAAATGAGATTCCTATTGGGAAGATAAATCACAAACCCAAAATGTTTGAAATAAAAATGGAAGAGAAAAGATAAACTCAGGAACAAGGCTAAATTAATCCAAATGTAGATTTTACAATACAGGAAGACTCAATAATTTCTGATTCTAGGAAGTACAGCTTTTAACCATTAAATTATTGGTTCAAGTCTGGTTTAGGTTGGTTGTGACCAACACTGTTGTCCTATTACACCTCTGTCTTTGGTTGTGCAGTTTGCTGGTGGCCGTAGTCCAATTCCTATAAGATGATACAAGTAATCACATTATATTTACTTTTGCTACCAAGATGGATTGAATGAAACATGGAAACTGAATTGCTCCTGCACCTTAGGTTGGTTCTCCTTGTTTTAGTTCACCCCAGAACTTAAAAAACCTAATATCACTTCAGCACCTCTAAGTTCCATGTTATGGACTAAATCCAGCCCCCTGCTACATACCTGCAGAGTCTTTGATGCAGTAAAATCAAATGGGACCCAGAATTTTGGAGGAGAGGACACTCATTTGTCCAAATCAGAGAGCACTCCACTACATAAACTCTGTGTGTGTCTGTGCAGGAAGTGGGTCACAGGAGATATTCCACCTACCTCCCAGGCCATGAAATGTCCCATGGTGGCTACTTTAGCTCTTGGACTGAAATATAAGCAGAGTGGCTTTCCAAACACACTACAATCTACCCAGAAGGGATTTCTGCTTTTCCCTATATGTGTCCAGTATCCATCCTGCCCACATATACTTATCAATGAACAAAGGATTTTTTTCTTGGGGCATAAGAGGAGGCTCGTTAGTGAGTTTAACCCAAACTTTGCCATTTTTGTGCTACTTCTAACCAGAGGTTTTCTGTTTTCATTGATCTTTATGTGGCATCGCTCAAAAATACATATTTAACATATGAACCATCCCTGCATTCTTTTTACTCCTGCAACCACCTCTGAGTTCAGTAGGAGCTGAGTATGTGAATGAAATGAAGGTTCAAACTCTATTCCATAATATATAAGTTGCCTAACTTGTTAGTAAACATAATTCAAAATTTAGTCAGCACAGAATCTAAAACAGCAAACCAAATTTTTTATTTTAATTTAAAAAAAATCTTTCAAAAACTCTTGTTGTAAGAGTTCAACTTAGTTTCCCATTAATATTTATTACTCATAAATGGAGGTGGTAAAATTGTTAAAATTTTTCAGTATGAAATATCTTTTTTGGGGTGGAAATGCTGCTTATTTTCATCAGAAAGTTTTTATTTTTGACAAACAAAACATTTTTATCATATAAAAAAACTGGAAACTTTTAAATTTGTAAAACAGTAGAAGTGTGATGAAACATACTTTTTTGATCAATTCCATTTAAAAAAAAATCTAAAAGAAAAAGGCAAAAGTTACCTTTCTCACGCTATGTCTACACTTGGTAATTTAAGTCAACTTAGTGTGTCCACACTTAAAAATAAAGTCAACTTAAAGGGGAACTTAAAAAGTCGACCTAGAGCATCCACATTGGATGCCTAGGTCGACTTCTAGGGGCGTAGGCGGACCTAGGGGAGGTCCACAGGGGCAAAGGGGGCACCCCTTGCCCAATGCCAGGGGGCTCAGCCTTTGCCCCATTGTACCTAGGGAGGGAGGGCATTGGTGTAGCCCTGGGGTAGCCCTAAGTCGACTTAGGGCTACCCACGTCTACACTGGCTTAAGTCGACTCTAGGGAGTCGACTTAAGCCTTAGGTCTACTAGGAAGGTGGTTTTATAAAGTCAACTTAATTTTAATTAAGTCAACTTTATTTTCCTTAAATCGACTTAAGCAGGTTGCTTAAGTCAACTTAAGGAAACTGTAGTGTAGACGCAGGTAAATTAAGTCGATTTAAGCAAGCTTAAGTCAAGTTAATTTACCAGTGTAGACACAGCCTCAGTTAGTGACTCTGGCCAACATTTCCCTCCCAGATCCAAAAAACCCCCTAAAACCAAAAAACCCTAAACTAAAATTAGGCTGCTAATTCTGTATATAGGTACTGAAAAATTTCCTTAAAGTCAGTTGGAGATTCTGGGGCTTCAGCACTTTTGAAAATACGTCAGTTTTTGCTCCTTCAGTAAAGATGAGGCAGCACAACTTAAGCGCTCATTTTTGAAATTCTTGTCTTCTTTTCTTGATCTATTGTTTAGGTCAACTATTCCAGGTCTTCTTCCTTCCTATCCTTCCAGCAGAATCCTGGCTGGCAACTGATTCTTGCTAATTACGACTAGAAATAAGGTGCAAATCTTTAAGTGAGGGTAATTAACCATTGTAACAACAAGAAGGGTTATGATGAAGTGTCCACCAGAGATTGTAAAATTGAGTTTAAGTTTTTTATTTTAAAGAGATGCTCTGGTTCAAATAGGAATTAATTCAGGGAAGTACTGTTGTCTGTGTTATGCAGGAGGTCAGACCACTGTTTTTCCTTCTGTCCTTTATAATCTATGAATCTTCAGTGCTGAAATATGTCATACTAAATAATCATTCTTTTACCTGTTAGAAGCTTTACGGATGCCACTGCTTAATAATATCAGTAATGACTGCATTTGATTGATGTAGAAGACCTTCAGGATTTATTATTATTATTACTATTATTGTTGTTATTTAAACTGTTCAAAGATGAACAAATGTATTTATTCATTTAGTTTTAGCATGTTTGCTGATTGTCAGAATTATTTGTATTTAAATAGAGATTTTTTCCCCATTTTATCTTCTTTCTATTCCTAATTTTACAGAGAAGCTGTTATGCTGATTTTTTACATCACATTCATTTCCATCACAAGAGATGACATGGTATCACATACATATAGGCAAGGTCATGACAATAGCAAGATCAAGCAGATGGAGAAACTGATATGAAGGAATAATAATAAGCACTTACACCTAAATATCTGAAATAATAGCAAAGGTATATTGAAAAAGGCAACCCAGTTAATTGCCTCCCCCTTCCCTTCCCTCCAGCCACTGCCACACATTTACTCTAGTTAGAAAGTGCCTTTTTAGATCTAAGCAAAAGACATATTTGTTTTCAGTGGACCAAATTAATCCTTTCTGCAACTCTCTTGAGAACTTGGAAGTTACACAGGGGATGAATTTGATCCATTAGATTTTATCTAAACAGCAAATCTACAAAATGGATTAACCTTCAGTTTTAATGTTATATTGTAAAGTACCTTGAGATGGCTTGTAATGATAAGGTACTATAAAAGTTGAAGCAGCTGTTGTTGGTATAATTCTTTGTTAAGTGACAACAAGCTATGTGGCAGTATCTAATTTGCTGTATCGTTTTCTTTTAACAAATGACTTATAGCTGTCGTAAATTAAAATGTTTGTGAATGGGATGGGAGAGGCTTTGTAACTTTTTTAGATTGTTTGGCTAACTCTTGCCTTCATGATATATTTTCTTTCTCACTGTCCTCGTGAAAAATTTGTGAATGATCACCTTTTCTATTAGTAATTGGAGTTTATTTACCCTGAAAAAATAGTAACACTGAGTAACATTTTTGTGGTTCATGAAATCGTGCTATATACTATAAAACCTGGACTCACACAAAACCCACAGGAGAACTGACTGCAATCATGATTTTGCATGGTTCAGTATTAAGCTATCAGGAAACTGGCAGATTGACAGAATTTTCTTATGAACCCAAAAAGCCAAGTCTCTGGTCTGACTTTAATGAACAAGGATAGTCTTAAATATGTGCTGAGGTGATTTCTGAAATTGGGGTTTACGGACAAGGTTGTCCAACTTGCTTTTACTCTGTGTATCTTACACCTCAAGGAGTATTCGGTATAACTAAAGGTAGTAAAGCTTTACAGAATGTCTGAATTCCTGTGTTGCTGGTGACATAAAGCATTTGTGACATTCTTACTGCTTAAACTGGTAATTAGAATTCATTAGTCAAAAACACTGAATAGGTATGTGTACATTAATAATATTTCATATTACTCCTTAATCATCTAACACACATTCAAATTAATTGTAGGTCATAGTGCACCTGACTACTAGAGATGTGCATACAGTAAACATCATCTGGTTCTACCAAATTAATTCTTTCTTCTCACACACAGATCATTAGCTAATATCTAGCCGAGAATGTTAATTACATTAGTTTTATAGTACTGAGCCTAATTTTCATCACACAGGATTTATTTTCATCCTTACATTTTCTGTAAAATCCCATGAGAATGGTACTCTAATTCTGATACTATCCAGGATTTTAAGAAGATGGAGTGGTGAGGGACAAGAATTATGGAAGTGACTGCAGCAAGAAGTTAGGGTTCCTTGAATGTCATATCTGCATAACCTTGAACATGACAAATGAGGATCAGAAGAACATTAATAATGTATTTGGAGTGCAATCTATTTTCTGGCTGCACAGTCATTATTAGATTCTGATATTGCCATCTGTAACAATTTACTGAGAAACTTTTATTTTCAAAACCGCAACTCCTAATATTTATCAGTGATAGGGAGGAGACATCAAGGCTAGCTTCAGAAGTAAAATGATGTTTAAGGTGGTATGTGTTAACTCTCATACCACTTAGTTACATTCTCTCTGGCCCATTCTGCCAATAGGTAAGGAAAGCTAAACTAGTGTAATACATTAAGGCCTTTCCTTTAAAATGTAGCAAGTGGACATATTGCAGAATCCACATAGGCTCTGTCTACACTTACAAGTTAAGTCAACTTAAGGAGGCTTAAGTCGGCTTAAACTACTTCATATCTACACTGGGCTTTCCTTAAGTCGACTTAACCACTTAAGGAAAAGTTAAGTCAACTTAATAACACCTCGATTTAGGTTGACTTAACCCTCAAGTCGACTTCATTAGGTTGACTTAAACCAGTGTGGATGGAGATTAGTGCCTAAGTCTACCTTATTGAGTCGACTTAAAGTGTTAAGTCGACTTAATAAGGTTGAAAAGGGGCTATATCTACACTAGAAAAGTTAAGTCAACTTTTGATAAGTCAACTTAATAAGTTCCACTTTAAGTTGACTTAAAGGAGACCTTATTAAGTCAACTTAATAAAGTCTACTTAACTTTCTAAGTGTAGACATAGCCATAGTTACCTTGGACTAGGCCAAAGAAGTCACTTCTGGATTTGGATGATTGATAAATATTAGACTGGCTAAATTGCACTCCGTCTGTACTAGACATTTACATTCTCTCATTTCTTTGAAATCTGGAGCCATTTACTATGAAAACTCCTTGATATGTTCTAAAGATGTGCATATTCCAAACATATTAAAAATAATTAAGTCAGCTTTCTATGCTTGTGAAAGCATTTTCTAAACAGAGAGTTATTGTGTGGTAGGAATTGTTAATACATTTCTAATGTAATTTTTAATAGGTAAGAGAAAATACCATATTACAGAACTGAAACCTGAGTGTAATAGCATTTGCAAATGAAATGTTGGTTGGAATAAAACCAGAAAAGCTAAAATGGAACATATGTAGTAATGATTAATCATTATAACCCTCACAAGCAATTTTTATCGTTTTTTAAAAAAAATAAAGGCTTGATATAGACCATTTGAAAATACTGGATCAATCTACTGATGAAGAAGAGCATAATAGAGACTAATAAAATAATAATTCAATCTCACCTTCCTCTATATACTGTTCCCCCGTGTTTGAATCTAAACAACTGTTTTGATATGCTGAAAAGGTCTCATGTGATCCTATAACTTACCCTTCCCTGCCTTTATTTTCCTCCCATTCTGTAAGTTCCCTATCTTCAAAGCGTCTGACAAAGTAGGATTTTCTCCCATGAAAGCTCATGTGATAAATAAATGTGTTGGTCTTTAAAAGTGCCACAGGACTTCATGTTGTGTTGCTAAAATAATAGTGTTCCTTTCCTTGAATTAGTGATAACTTTACTCACAATCTGCTAAACAAAGCAGAATCACTTATGAAATAATCTAATGACGTGGACACATACGTAGAAAAAAGTGTGGACCAATGACACTTTTTAAATGTGTCAGCTCTCATTAATATCTTGGAACAGGCTCTGATCCAAATATATAACTCAGAATTAGCTAGTCTAGAGGTACTAAGGGGTGCTGAGTGGCATTGGTGAAAATATGCTGATTTGTTATTTTTATTAATTAAAATGAAAGACACATTTTTGTGAAAAAATAATGAAGAGTTCGCCACAGTTTTAGTTCAGTTCTAGAGCTGATGTCATTTGCACTGGGGTGTCCTGAAGAAGGAACGTTATGTGCTTCGGTGGCTATAACAATATTTTCGTCCTGGGCTTATAATTGTTGTCATAATGGACAGTCTCTACTGTTAAAAGAAAAGATTATTAAAAAGATGCTAATAAGAGGTGTTTTAGATATGACCCAGAAATGTTTCAATATGTTTTAAATATGTATGAAGACTTAAAATTAATAATCATTGAAACTGCAACATCTGGAGGCCAAGTGGCAAAGACAGCCAATCAGAAAGAGAAAGTTTTTCATTCAAGTTTAAACCAGTTACTAATATGCATATTGTGTTTATATAAAAATGGTCAAACATGTTATTATATATATAAAATGGATGGGGGGGTACACACACACACACACACACACACACACACACACACACACAAGAACATGTTTCCAGTTGATAATGACCCCTATCATGTGATACAAGCATTAATCTTTTGTAATGCTAGCTCATATCTGATGACTAAGGCTAGGAAAAAGTCCATGATCTTACCAACAATCCTGTATTCCACAGCTTTATTACTCCTATGCCTCACAGCTAATGGCTTCACTTCCTCTCTTGTGATAATCAGTACTGCCAACCCCAAGGGTTCAAAAATCACAAGTCATGTTTACCAAAAATCACATATTTGGCTTATAAATCATGAAAAAAGTAAATGAGACTTATAGGGTTCCTTTGCATTCTGGGACATGAGCTTTTATGGGTCACATTTTTAAGCTTTTTGGTTCAACAATGGGAGAGAGAAAAATTTACTATTTAAAGCTGAGATCATGATGATGCTAGGAACTGGACTTTAAGAAGAACACTAAATATAATGAAGCTCATTATAAAATCATGGGAGCTGGCAACAGAGGGTTACCATTATAACATTTTGAACTCTTTGTGGGTGCATCTACACTTGTGAATTAAGTTGACTTAAGCTTGCTTAAGTCGACTTAATTTACTCTATGTCTACACTACACTTTCCTTAAGTCAACTTAAGCACCTGCTTAAGTCGACTTAAGGAAAAATTAAGTCAACTTTATAAAACCTCATTTTAAGTTGACTTTGCTGGCTAAGTCAACTTTAGAAAGTCAACTTAGCCAGTGTAGACGTGGAGTAGCCCTAAGTTGACTTTAAGTCAACTTAGGGGGCTCCAGGGCTTCCCCACTGCCCTCCCTGCCAGGGTGGCTGGCACAGCCACAGCCTGGCATGCCCCCCCAAAGGGCAGGGTAGAGCCCTGCCCACTCTGCCCCATGCCCTGTCCCCCTTTGCCCCATTGTACCGATGTACAATGGGGCAAAGGCTGAGCCCCCTGGCACTTGGCAAGGGGTGCCCCGCCTGCCACTGTCGACCAGTCCCATGTCCACCTAGCCCCTACAAGTCGACCTTGGCGTCCAGTGTGGATGCTCTACGTTGATTTTGTACGGTCCCCTCTAAGTCGACTTAAAATTTGAGTGTAAACATGTTAATTCAACTTAAATTAACACGTGTAGACATAACCTGTGTGTCTGTTGTTGTATAGCCAATATTAACTGCAAAACAGCTGTGATGTGTCTATCCATCCAAATATATGGTGATATGTGTGTACACACACTCACATACAATTAGATATTTATTTATATGCAGACAAAATTATCATTGAAGCCAGTTGACAAGTTTATTTCCATTTGAGCTCTGCAAATCTTTCCCTGAAGTACTTAATGAATTATAAAGAAAATTTCTAAGCTGTCCCACAGAATCCCTTGCCGCCTGTTGTGCACTTTTCAGTTTTACTTGTCTGTGAAAAAGTGACAACATTTTTCAGTTTTACTTGTCTCTACTGGATACAATTACAGCACATTTCAGAGTAAACATCAATGAATGACATAGGTGGGGATCTGAAAGTAGGACATCAGTTTTATTCAGTTTAATATCTGAGATATTTATAAAGCATTACAGCATAGGGAATAATTGTTAAATGCATGTACAATCAGTATCTCAGACCAGCCAGCAGATATAGATGTGTAAAAAATGCATTCTATGGAAGTTCCTAACAAAGAAGTGTCAGGTTATAACCATAGTAGTATGACTCTGAGCTCTGCAACTCAGTGTTATAGTTAAGTCAATTGTTACCAAGCTCTCTAAGTAATGAACTTGAAAGGTGGTGCTCTAAGAAACTCTCTGCTCTTTCAGGAAGATGTATTTTATGCAACTTAGACAACAGTTATTGGAAAATCAAAATAGATCCTGCTATGCTACCATAGGTGAATCTATTATCAAACAGCCTTATACATCTCTTTCTTAACAATTAATTTTTGTAAACATCTTTGAAATCTCTGAACACAAGGGCTTATATGGAGGACAAAGAATTATTTCAGGGGGTGGGGAGGATCTATATTACACTTATATACACTGCTCCAGTGCTTTCTTTAATGTGTAACAATACGTTCGCACACCTTGGGATTCCTGAGAACAATTAGCTGAAGCTCCATGCTGTACTTTGCTAAAATGGGGCAGAAATAAATCCAGCAGTGTAAAGTAGAAGGACAAGACTCTCCTGATGAAGAGGAGAGCTGGGAGGTACAAAAGCAGGGAGGCAAGTGGATTTGGGCTGGGAAAGGAAAATCAAAGAAGGCAAGGGGAGTCAATGGGAAGGGAGAAGTCACATGAGATTTTCAGAGGGTGCAGCAGACAAGGATACCAATGAAATTCTAGAGTTACTATTTCCCTAATAGCTTTAGCTTCCAATTTTTTTTTTTTTTTTTTTTTAAATCTTATTTCCAACCAGTCTTGGTTTTAAAACCTACACTTGTAAGTGTAAAACATCCATTACAAATATGTATAATATAGTAATGTGATTATACATATAATTATACATATAATATATTATACATATACATATAATTATATATATAATATATTAATGTAATTTACAATATATTGATAAATATTTTAAAAACAATTTACTTCAAAGTACACAATAAGCATTTTAATAATTTTGTTTCACCTGGATATCAGTGATGTCACTTTGCTACATAATAAAGATAATATTCTAAAGGATTGTTTCTCCCATGTAATATGAAAGGGATTTACACACATTTCAGAATTACCTGCATGACATCAAAGTATTTTTCTTTTCTTAAAGAATAATTTTAGGGAACTAAATGAACATTAAGAATGCCAAGCTGAAAGTTATTTTTCCATCAGAAGACATATAGAACATAAGTAACTTTTCCCAACTCTTCTATCACTGTGCCATAGTTTAAACTGAAAGCATAACACATGGGGTGACAGAGTAGTTCAACATCAATGTGCATTCAGTCCTTGAAGTCACTTCTATGACTGCCAACAAAAGTTCCAAATAAGGTGTTCTCATCACATGGGTACATGTCCGTTAAGAATTACATGGAAAGTACCAATTTACACATCTACTCCCTACCAGTTGCTAACAGTAGCAACTTGGAAAGGATTCAGAAAATAACAGCAAGAATCAGTCAAGGTCTGGAAAATGTGCATTGTAAAGAGAGAATGAAGAAGTTCAACCTATTTAGTTTATCTAAGAGAAGATGGAGGTAACTTGTGATCTACAAGCTGTGAGATTTCTGATAGCAGATGACTCTTCAATCTATCAGAGAAAGGCATAACAAGATCCAATGGTTGGAACTGAAGCTAAAAAGAAAGAAAGAAAGAAAGAAAGAAAGAAAGAAAGAAAGAAAGAAAGA
>ML686195.1:88889-109693 GCA_007922175.1 Pelusios castaneus
TCATCAGGAGCTGCGGCGTTAAGCCGCCGCAGCTCCTGCTGAGAGCCGAGCCCTGGGGCTGAGGGAGCTTCTGCGGCCACCCGATCCCCCATGGTTCCGATCCCGGTTAACCGAATGTACGGTTAATTGAGGACCGGATAATCCAGGTTTCACTGTATTTTAAAAAGGAAGGTCCATAGAAACTTTCATCCTGTAAAAAGCCCCGTGTATCCTGGAGGCAAAACCATTTAGTGCAATTCGATATGTTCTGAAAAGGAATATACTGTGGACTAGTACAGTTTTATGAATCTAAAAGATAAGAACCTCTGGTGAGTATGGGTTTAGCACTGTACACACTTGAGAAGGAACATTCCTATTAAAAGCTGTAGGAGTTTTAACACAGGGCCCTTGCTGGAGTGAAGAAATTTTGCAATTTTAGGCTATCTCAGCAATTTTGGGGGTGTTCTGAACATGAAAATTCTAAGATTTCATTTTGAAAATAAAAGGTTCTGTCTTCCATTGTAAAGATACAGCTGTCAAAATATTAACCTAGTTTTTTTTTTTTTTACAAATCTGTTTGAACTCAAACACTAGCAGCACCAAATAGAGAGAATTACTCCATTTTCAATATCTTGAAAATCCAAGAGACAATTTAAAATGCTTTAATTAATTATTAAACACAGAATTTCTTTTTTCCATTACTAAGTCAAGATACAAAATGAAAACAAAACAGAAGCTCTATTTCAATGCAATCCTTAAGGTTGCAAAGTCAAGCAATACAGAAGTCAAGGTTCCAAAAGTAAAGTTAAGTGAGTTAATTTTCAGTGAGTTAATCTGTTTTGAACATATGTAGGATTCTTTACTTCAGTTTTTATGTTCATATGAATAAATATTACTGCTTATTTCATACAATGTATACTATAAAATACCTAGGATATACAACATGGTAGAACTTTAACTTTACTACATCTTGACTTCTTCTGACTCTCTTTAATTGTATTTCTTATTAATGGTTCTTATCCTAAAGTTCCTACAACATAGAACTCAACCAAAGTCCACTGAAGGACATAGACTTTAAAGAACATAGGCTATGTCTACACTAGAAAAGTTAAGTCAATTTTGTTTGTTTTTGTTTGTTAACAAAGTCTAGTTAACTTTTCTAGTGTAGACATAGCCCCTTTCGCCTATATTAAGTCAACTTAACGCTTTAAGTTGACTTAATAAGGTCGATTTAGGTGTTAATCCCCATCCTGGCTTTAAGTAGACTTAAAGAGTCGACCTATGGCTTAAGTCGACTTAAAACCAAGTGTTATTAAGTCAATTCAAACTTTCCTTAAGTCAACTTAAGTCAACTTAAGGAAATGCTTAAGTCGACTTAATAAAAACCCAGTGTGGATGGGGCTCTTTGTTTATGTCAACTTAAGCCGCCTTACGTCGACCTAAGTTGCCAGTGTAGACACACCCAAAGATTGGAGCCAATGTGAGCTTTGCAGCCTTATTGTTTCATTAATATGGGAGGGATGGTATCAAATTTAATATCAGGTGAAGTTCATGTGTAAAATACTGATCCTGCAATGAGCTCCCTATGGGTGGAGAATTCATTGCAGTTCAGAGTCTAAATTGTTGCTGAGATTTCTTTCCCTCCCCATACAATATAAGAAACATTTTTAATTTGCTGAAACATTCTTGTGTGAATTTCCTAACACCAGTATCATAAAGATAAGAGATTCAGCCAGGTTACATCCTTTCAGTTAGAGGGAGTGGAAGCCTGTGTACTCACTTTATTATCTAATGACAACTACTGTAAAACCTAATGTCCTTTAAATTCTTTTTGTTTGTTTGTTTTTGTTTAAAGTGGTATAGTTTTATCCTGTAGGCAACCCTTTCTCTAATACCTTCCCTCCCTGTATTTATCATCATATTTTGTATGAGAGTAGGTATTTTGATTCCCTTCTTGCTGCAAGTTCTGCAAGTTCCTTTTGTGCTTTCAAGAAAACTTTTCTTTTGCAATGACATATCTCAATCATATCCATGCCTTCAGTTCATTCTACCAGGGCTTTTGCTCTTTTATGGTTCAGTAAAAAGCTGTCATTCTTCTTTGGTTTAATATTTTTCAAAAATAAGTCATTTCCCCATATTATAGCTTTCTGAAACACTTCTTACTGCTGTCCTACAACTCCTATTCTTAATGTATTTGTCATGTAGCCAACATTAAATACCACCACCTTTTAAGTGATTTGGAATGGATCTGATTAAGTGGTGTAATAGATGATCATAAGCAGTTTACCAGTAAGAATCTCACCAACTACTTTATGTTCTGTTTGGTCTATTTTTAGCATTTGTTTTCCAAGATTGAGGAATGACATATGATCTCAAGATTTTTCTTTTGGGGGGTGAGGCGGGAACTGTTCTTATTTCCTGAAACATAATATACAAACAAGTTTACTTATCCACCCATCACCAATTATATTTGTTATGGTAGTTCTAATAGTTGCCAAAGTTAGTCCACATTTTCTTATCTATGAATACCAGCAATACTTTCCATTTATGGGAATATATATTTTTTAAAAGTCAGCATTTTCCCAGAGCCAGAGTATTACAGAGGTGAACACCACTGTTTTTCTTAACTGTTGCAACTCTTGGTAAATGCTATTTTGTAATAACAGTTATACAATATCAGTATTGCCAACCGCAACCTTAAAAAAAAAAAGCGCCAGACCCCCAAAATATTGTAAGATTGAAGTAGAAATCATGAGATTTCTAGAAAATAATACACTTTAAGGTTCCTTTCTATTTGACTTCTGGGTTTTGAGCTTTAGGATTCATTTTTTGCATACTTTTATTCACAACCATGAGGGCTAGAAACCAGAGGTAGTGGAAGTTGGAGGGGGGGAGTTCGTCCACTCTCTCTTCTGATGAAAAATGGCTTTTGAAAAATATTTCAGGGTCTGGTATTTTCATATTTTTATTGAAACCCCCCAAAATTGAAAGATTAATTTGAATGCAAACGTAAAACTTTACTCTTCTGTACAAACTCTTTTTTCTGGAGGAAGAATATTTCTTGTTAATCTTCTCTATTAGAAATATTTTCTTTTAAATGAAAGATAAGATTTTCATATGACCCATGACTCCACGTACTGGACTTTTAAGAACATCAAATATTTTAATACAACAAAACTGCAAGAGATGGCATCAGCATTAGATAGTTCCTTTTGTCTAGGGCTCTACAAAAATTCACAAACCTTCTTAATATCACTGGGCTTCAGGAAGCTTCATATTACAGATTGGAAAATTGAGGCTTAGATAGCTTGTGTCTCACTAAAAATCACACTGCAGATCAGTGGCAAAACCGGAAAACAAGTTTAGGCTCCTACTTCCTTTCTCTAATCACTGGGCGCACTCACACTCTTAGCAGTGATTATATTCAACATAAACTCAAGTAAAGTGATGTAGAAGTAAATTGTTGTCTCTCTTTATAGCAGTCATATCCTTTACTTTCACTGTGCTCTCTTTATCCCCAAGATTTCTCCTTCTAGTTAGTTTTCTGTAAATTAGACTTGCAATTTCAAACAGATCAATATCTTATTTTGTCTTAGCGTACTCTAAGAAAAAAGAATGGTAATCCTTTATATCATTTCTTATTTGTTTTCCAAATCAATCATAAACACAAATCTGTTTATTGGCCTTTACCAACTTATATTCTTATGTTTAAAAATTGTTCCTTTGGTACCTAGATCAAATTCTATCCCTGAATAAATAATTGCCTGCAAGTCACAATGATTTCAATGAGGTTACACATGCATAACTCACAATAGAATTAATCCCCATATTTATAATGCATTGCACCCCTCTGAAGCAAAGCTTAGATATCTGTGCTTATACTTTCCTTGTTTGTTTTCCCCCTTTTAAAATGAGAACTACATTATAGACACCCTTCAGTCCTCTGGTACTCTTCTTTGTAAGCTAGCAAAAATCTCTGCCAATGGCATTTCCATTTCTCTTGCTACTTTCTAGGTAATTTTTGGAAACATTTGGGCTCAGCGTGTTGTCTTAATTTCAATTAATCCATCTTTCTAACTATCTATTATAACATGACTACAAAATCCATCTTAAAAAATGTCTATTTGTCTGTCAGAAGGTCTCCCAGATTGATTTCTAGATATCCTTGTGATTAAAGTAGGAGGGAGAGAGAGAGAGAGAGAGAGAGAGAGAGAGAGAGAGAGAGAGAGAATTACTACAAGCCCCCAGGAATGTTCAATGCATCTGTTACTAACTTAACA
Organism: Pelusios castaneus; assembly: GCA_007922175.1. Taxonomy (NCBI): domain Eukaryota; kingdom Metazoa; phylum Chordata; order Testudines; family Pelomedusidae; genus Pelusios; species Pelusios castaneus. The sequence goes on from ML686195.1 coordinate 93,149, forward strand.
TGTTTTTAGTGCTTCTGAGTTCAGACCTGGTTTCTCTGGCTACCCAAGGAAGTCTTTTATACAGTATAAGATGCCTCTGAGTTACTTTATTTTATTAAAAATGTTTTGGCAGGAGACTTTAGCATTCAGTAGTAGATTTATACCCTAAAGGATCTATAAGTTTTGCGCTTTGCATTTTCTCAGAAGATGAAAACTTACCAAGGATCTTTGGGTATGTATACACTAGCAATTTAGGTCGACTTAAGGACCCTTAAATCAACCTAAATTACTCCATGTCTACACCTGACTTTCGTTAAGTCGACTTAAGAAATTCCTTAAGACAACTTAATGAAAGCTTAAGTCGACCTAATAACAACCACCCATTGGGTCGACTTAAGCCTTAAAGATGGTGTGGATGGGGATTAACCCTTAAATTGACTTTATTAAGTCAATTTAAGGGGAATTAGGTCGACTTAACAAAGTGGACTAAGTCGACTTAACTTTAAGTCGAGTTAGTCCACTTTGTTAAGTCGTCTTAATAAGGTCGGCTTTAAGTCGACTTAAAGCCAACCTTATTAAGTCGACTTAATAAAGTCAACTTAACCTTTTCTAGTGTAGATATACCCCTTGATATTACCTGAGATTACCAAGAGGTTAGCTACTAAAATTACAGTATGATCATTTGAGCTAAGGCAAATAGGAGGTCCAAAAAAAGGATCATAATCCATATGTTATAACATCCACATATCATTGTCACTGAGAGAAAAAGTAGAGGACAAATCCAGACATAGTGTAAGTGAGTTCAGTTGCTCTATTGAGTTCAATTGATTTGTAGCTACTTGCTCAAGTTGAATTGTGACTGTCATTTTAAAGGGGAATACTATTTTATATAATGTCTTACAAAGTACAATTTGTATAATTTAAAAGCATTTTACATATTCTTGAAGGATCTTTTTCTCTCTGGGAATCTGGGGTTCAGTTAGTCTCCAGGTTTGTAACAAAAGTAGCTCGCACAGACATCCTTTTAGGTAGGTGGCCAGCTGTGGACTTTCTCCTGCTCTTCACCCCCCCCCCCCCCCGGAGGGAAGTGCTACTCTCTAAAGGATTCCTAGCAGTCATGAGAGTTAAAATGTGCCAGTTATCTGTAAAGCATCAACATCAGAGTGAGGCAGCAAGTGTCTCATAAAGAACAATTGAAGTGAATTGAAATAGTGCCTACACACACACACACACACACACACACACACAAAAGCAGCACACTATGTGGGGATCACCTAGTTGCACTTGCTTGGAATAAGAGCATTGGAGTTCTCATGCCTCAACTGATGTGTGTTTAATGTGAACCCTATGAAACCTTGCATTATATTTATGGATGACCTGTATTACTGTCTTCCTTCTTGATCATCCTGCTCAAAATAGACAATTCATGTGTATATGAAGTTGTGTGCAGAAGACTAATAGTTATCCAAAGAATTTAAGGGGGTCATACTTACAATACCATAGCAATGAAGCCAATGGTCAAATCGCCAAAAACATGTCAGTCAAAGTACTTTTGGAAACTTTTTTGTCTGACAGGACTGTCATGACTAGTCCATATGCAAACATCTATGACATCAGAAAAAAAACAAAATATACAGCACCATGTTTAAAAGATTTTTTGAGGGGAGGGGTGAAACTACTGCAGTAGTTATAATATTAGCATAGAATGTCACTAATCTTAAAACTTTGAAACCTCAAAATCTTTTCTTAAAAAATAATGTCACTGTGGGATAGCATTTAGTTCCTTCAGGCAGATACTCATCTGCAGCATGATCAATATTCAGATCAGACTCATTTGAACAACCTCCAGTATGAAGCCAGAGTGTAGCATCGAACATTTCTTACATGTTGCATATACAGTCAGTGGAAACCTTACATATTCTAATACATCCAAAACAAATAATGAGTTCTAATACAGAAATAGTTTACAGAAACAACTATGAAAGGAAGTAGCAGAATGGTGGCTTTTGACCAATTTCAGAATTTGGGCTGGATTTTATCCCAAAATAAGGCCAATATATTAAACTGGTTCATATTAATGGCACCATGCTGGGAATTGTGTGGAAAATACTGAGGAAATGATGATGGTTTGCATGGTAAAATTTATTGTCAGGTACTCCCAAATATTCTATGTGAATGAAGTTTTTGCCTAACTAAGCCACCTCCATTGTCTCCTTCTTTTCTTCTAACTTGTCCAGAAAATAAATTTAGGCATTTAGGTACTCTATTAATAACACAATATACTGTTCATATGGAGGTGACTATGCTAATCTTCATGATGATGCTCTGAGGGTGCATCTACACTTACAAGTTAGGTCGACTTAAGGAGACTTAAGTTGATCTAAACTACTCCATGTCCACACTGGGCTTTCCTTAAGTCGACTTACAGAAAAGTTAAGTCAACTTAATAACACCTCATTTTAGGTCAACTTAACGCTTAAATCAACCTTATTAGGTCGACTTAAACCAGTGTTGACGGGGATTAGTGCCTAAATCGACTTAATAAGGTCGAAAAGGGGCTATGTCTACACTAGAAAAGTTAAGTCGACTTTTGTTAAGTCAATTTAAGGTTGACTTTAAGTCAACTTAATAAAGTCAACTTAACTTTTCTAGTGTAGACATAGCCTGAGTGTCTCCAGTGTGAACTGTTTGTTTTAGAAGCCTGAAGAGGGTCAGACTGATTTGAATGATCCTGGAATTAATGAGAAGCAATGTGTCTTCTCTCAAACTAACTTGATGCTTTAACATATTGAATTAAATCCACTGCTGAAGTAAATGAGCACAGCTGGATTGATTTTAATGGATCTTTACCAATTTACACCAACAGATAATTTATTCTGGGTCTCCATGATTATAATCAAAGGAAAGGAATTACATATACAGATGAAACATATGACAAAAGGAAACTTCACTCATATTTGCTTCCTTAAATAACTTTCAACTTAATGTAATGTTGACACCAAGTGGATCATCTGCCAGTTTCAGATTTTAATTTATTAATATAGTTTTTCTTAATCCTTTTATGAATCTGGTTCTGTAATCCATAAGCAAACACAAATTTCCCTGGAAGTAACTAGGCCTGTTGCTTGCAGAAGAACTACACAGTGAGGCCCTGAATTTCAACACCTCCAACTCACCTGCCAATAAGGCTTGTGAAGTTACGATTTTTCAAAAATAAGGGGACCCAACTTCAAAAGCTTGTATCTGATGAATGGTGTCTAGTTACAGGAGATTCACTATTGTAACACTTCTGCTGTCATATTCATTTTTATAAGCTTGGTGCTTTTCTTTAATACTTCCCAGCTTTGCACTAAAGGCTGAGCATTGCTTGAAAAAAAATGTTCTCAACAAGTTTCTTAGCTTTCTGCATTGGTTTAAAAGGTATGTGGGACAGGTAAGGACATTTCTGAGATTGTACAGAATATGAACTCCTACATATTTTGGTCTCTTTGGTTTCTTTCAAAAAATTTCATTGGCTAACCCATCAATGTCGTACTTCTCAAGGTCAGATTCATGTTATCTTTTTCACATGACTTTGCAGTAAACAGTAATAATAATTCATTATTTGAATTCAGTGTTAATTGTATATCACACACTTTCTGTAACTTTCTTCATTGGCCCAATTGACAAAATTTTAAGTGTTGAGTCTTACATAAAATACAATAAAGGTTTTGCAACACTATGTTGTAGTTTCCATTTCAGTGTTGTGGTAGTTTTGTGTGTGTGCGCACACACGGGTGCGTGTATACACGCTTTATTATTTATTTTACAAATGTCTAAGAAAAAACGATTCCCAGAAATATTGAACTGGAATACAAATGTGGAAACTGTATGTCCTTTTTGGTTTGTTTCTTTCTGTAAATGCTGAATTAAGTTTAGTTAGTCCTATAAGAAAAAAATGCAATAGCTTTGAACTCTTTTTAACTTTTTTTTTGTTTTGTTCCCGTCTAATACTCGTGGGCCGTCAGTGGATATGAATATCTAATCATTGATCCACAAGTGCCATTGAAAGAAAATAAAACAAATATAAAACTATAAGTGACACTGGAGTTTCAAAACAACTTCAGGGAGTAAGCAATTACTGCTTTTCATAGGGCTCTCTAACACACTTACCATACATGCATGCTACAGAAAGCAGATTAAACACAAACAGCAACTTTATTTAAAAATACACAGCTGTTCGGTATAATTATAATTTGAGACTAGTGTTTCTGATGAAAACTTCTTAAATAAAGTTGCCCACATTGCAGCAATCCAGATTTTCTCAGGATCTCATTCAAGTCTGTGCCTACTGTTGCCCTGCATTTCAATTCCATTGTGTAGAGCTTTATTTTGCATGGCATTCATACAAGTCAATGACTATGTACACATGACTATGACTATCCTCACATCTTCCCACTCTAACACCCAAACAAATATCTTTGAAAAGTTTAGAAGATAGTGGTCTAAATTTAGATGAAATAATTATCTGTGAAATGATACATTTATGTACATATCACCACCCATTCATGTAGCAGGATCTGCTATGGTCTACAACGTTTGTAATCCATGGTTTAAATTATAAATATACATCGACATGATCAGCTGTAATAACTCTATTATGGTCCATCATACCAATGAACCATGAATTATAAAAAGACTCTTTCAGAACATTGTAAATAATATTATACAAACAAAATAATGGAAACACACACAAAGAGATGTTACATAAGTAACTATCACAATTGCGATTTAAATAACAGAAACAAGGAAATTCAGATAGGAATCTTTGTTCTTAACATTTCCCTTTTGATTCCAGCTTTGCACACTCTGCCATGTTGTTGGTCTGAGACCACTGAAAATCCTTATCACAACAAAGTAAATCCCAAAAATGAAGTGAACACCTTAATTAGGAATTCACAAGCTTTTATGGGTTAATTCTGATAGTTTCTGATACTTTAAAATACATATTCTGTGTTAATTATTATTCTGTGTTAATTATTAGAAAACTAACATCATATGTGTAGGGTCATTATCAATGACCTGTAATAATCTCTGCTCTAGAATAGTTATCTTTTAAAAAAGTTATATTTTAATCTAACATGACACTGGCAATTGATAAAATGATGACCTGAAACTGACCAATATCCAACTATAAGTTGGATATTGTGGCACACTACAGCTAACAGTGAGGTTCCTTTTTTCTTAACACAGGAAACATATTACCAAACAGCTGAGACAATGACTTTGCCAGGGACATTGGATTCTGAAACAGCAATTGATGGTGTACCTTGCATACGTCAGTTTCAGAACTAATAAATCAATGATAAAACGAGAGTTGCAGAACCCGAACAAGACACACAGCTGCAGTACATTGATGTAATCTCTTCAGCTACCACATTAACTGGAAGAATTACATAAAAGAGAAAACAACTTCTTCTCCAATTTATTCTGCTGAGTCACTTGCAAATGCAGTAGAAAAGAATCATACCTTTGCTATTAATAACCCCTTATCTGTGCAAGGAAAAGAGCATGGCAAACAAGTGGATCCTTGACAATTATAATGGGCTAGCTTAAGTTTTTTACTGTAATGTATAGTTTGATTTTAATTTGATTCTTATCAATGGAATATATGTAGAACTAATTTACATTTATTATATACAGATTTACTCACAGTTAGGGCTGAATTTTTAGCATCTTTTCTAGGAGTTAAGACAATTAAAGGAAAATATTGTGCTGGTATTATTTCAGCCCAAATAAAATCCATTTCCCCTTGAAAATGGTGGAGGGGGGCAACAAACAGGCTTTCTATCAGGATTTTAATTCTTTTGCATTCACCAGTGTGCAAATAATTCAGAAATTTTCAGAGCAAGGCAAATTCTATACAGTATTTTATTTGATGCAGTTAGTCAGCTTTTCTATAAGAGTTACTCAGACAAGTCTGATTTTTGAACACTTGTCCTTGTTCAAATTTAGCTGATGAATGTATTATGCAAATATATAAAAGCATGACTTCCTCATGAAAAAAATTACTCTGATTTTTGCTCTGAGAATATATTTCCCTAATTCAATGTTTCTGTAGTGATTAGTCATCTAAAACACATGACATTGTTTTTGATATCTAAGTGGATGATAGCCAGCTCAAGCTTTCAGAATGATCACATGAATACCTTTATCAATTTCCATGAATTGTTGCAATACTATATTTCCACTAACATTTTTTTGTGAAAAACTTCATATATACTTTCAAATGAAGTGAATAATAATGTAATAGTTGCTTTGACCATATTTGTGACCCATTTTATTCAAGTGAATGTTCATAAATTCTCTACTTAGGACATGTCAGAATAAGCAGAGGTCAAGCTCGTACATCCAAGGCCTGATCTATAGCCAGTGTGTCCAGAAGTATCTTCCCATCAATTTCAAAGGGCTTTGAATAAAGCACTCAGCAGGTCAGTCTTTAATATCTTGTTAAAAAACCAAAAAAAAAAAAATACACAAATTGATTTAGAGGGTGTCTGTATCCATATGCTCTCCTTTTTTTACAAAACTACACTGGATTTTGTACGAAGTATGCCTTGTGAGATATAATTTGAAAATTCATAATTTGATGATCATTATTGTCCTGGTAAAATATGTGTGACAACTCTGTACATAAAGTTATAAGTCTCTACTGTATAACATTACTGAGATATGTTCTAAGTTAGAAAAGAGGCACAAACCAATTACTCAAAGACAAAAGGCAAGCTAAGACCTCAGCCAGGTAACAAGAAAATCAAAGGACTATCAAATGAAAGAGAACGAATGAGAAATTTACATGTTGGAAAAGAAACAATTTAAAGTTCCCATCCCCCTAGACCTTGTCACTCCTGATTCACAGCTGGAGATAACTTTTGCATAAGACCAGTCACTATAAATGGACACAACAAATGCACCAAATCACTCCTCCCTTTCTTCCTGGTATCACCACCTGAAGGACAAAGAAATGAACACTGAACTGAGGAAGAGGTCCTGGTTGAATGAATCCAACCAGATGACTGTAAGCATGTTGTGAGAGAAACCTTTTCTGCTTTGGCTTGTTACGGTAAGCATAAATACGTTTTACCTTTTAATGCTTGGTAAACAATTCTGACTGCTATGTCTCATTACTTGTACACTTAAAATCTATCTTTTTGTAGTTAATAAAATTGCTTTATTTAAACCAGTGAGATTTTGGATTTAAGTGTTTGGAACTTCATTTGGGATAACAAGATCTGTACATGTCTTTTTCTACTATTGAAATGATTGACTTTGTATGAGCTCGTATTGGCAGTACAAGATACACATTTCTGGGTACGTGTCTGGGACTGGGAATTTTTGCTGATGTCATGCTGTAATGTAATTCTTGGGTAGCTGTCTGGCTAAGTATAGCACTCATACAGTATTGAGGGGTGGTGATTTACATGCGGGAGGTTGTATGCAGGCAGAACAGGAGTGGTTACTTTCATGAAGCAGTGTAAAGGCACCCCATGTTGGAGAACTGAGGGTACCCAGCATTTTCGCAGTTCATATTATACCCTGGAGAATGTCACACTAGTATTCATCCTTGAACCAGGCATTAACTAAGTAACAATTATAATTTATCTAAGCTTCTTACAATTACTCCACCAACTAGTTGCCATATTAATAGAACTCCTTTAGACATAGTTGTAAGGTAGCTTTGGTGATGAATTAAGTTTGTTATTTCTCGTATTTATATGAACAAATGTGTATACAGAGCCAAAGTCCTTTAAGTAGATCTGTTAATTTTTATTTTATTTTATTTAATTGTAGCACAGTTGTGAGCATTGAATCCTGATCCTCTCAGGGAACTCTAAAGCTGAGAAAGAGCTGAGGCATTTCAAACCATGCACTGTTTCATTTAGTAATTTGCAGTTGGTTTGGAATTGAAATTCCCCAAAAAGACAATATATTTTCTGTCTAAAAGAGATTGTGGTATCAGAGTTACTCCTTGTAAAGCAGTAAATACTTAAAAATGTTGACTAATATTGTTTCTACGTCCATAACAAGGCATGTAAACAAAGTCGCAACATCATCATTATCCCGTCTGAGCTTTCCAAGCATATTTTCTCACACAGTTAGTTTGAAGAAATTAGTCAGTCAGCTGCAGGATGCTGATCTTAAAAAAATAGAAGTAGTAACACACTAGAACTTGCCTAAATACAGAATTCAATAACTCTGACCATAACAAAGAATTTGCCATCTTGCAATGAATTACTGCAGTCAAAGCCTTAGGGAAACTTCCTAAAGCAAGATGTGTTCTTTGTCTACTTTCTCTTTTTGACCACAATCAAATGATGGATTAGATAAAGATGTATGCTATAGTGACTTTAAGAATGCCTCAAAGCCAACTGGCAAAGTTTTCACTATTCTATTCTGTAACAGCAAATCCTATCAGGCTTAACTCATTAAACCGCCTGTGCTGCTTTTGGTTGTATTTACCCAAAAAGTGATATTCAAGGTGTCTAATGGGAGCCTTTGTCATAATGATCTTCCTAATTATTGTGTGATGAATGTGCAAGTGATATTTAAATTGTATGTCTGGATTAAAAATATGTTTTAGACTCTGTGCCCTAGACAAGTTTTGCCAGACAAAGGAGTGTGGAATCACTTGTCCATCCTATGTCTGATGTAAATTAAGAATTGTAAGAGGATGCACAACAAACCCCATCTCCATGTAAAGTCAACAGGAGAAATGGGTTGATTCAGGGGAGGGACAGAGAATGAGCTCAACAGGGGAGAACATATGAGAGTCCGAATCCCAGTGAATCATCCTGATTCTGAGGAGAAAACTAATGGAGTTTGGGGTAGAAGAAGAAACTGGCTCCCCTCTTTTAACCTGCATTTGAGTGGGTAAAATGGGCAGTGCTGTTACAGCGAGGAAAACAGCAGCTAGAGCGACACGGGCTGAAATGCTGCAGAAAAGGCTTAGGTGAAATAAGATTCCTTTAGACAAGGATTATTGCCCATTAAATTAAATTTTTAGTCTCTGTGATGCTGTATGATTGAAATATGACCATATAATTAATATTGCCATTATTAGGCAATTAAGTGTCTGGCTGGAGAGTCTTGCCCACATACTCAGGGTTTATCTTATTGCCATATTTGTGGTCAGGAACAATTTTTTTCCACGATGCAGATTGGCAGAGGTCATGGGGATTTTTCACCTTCCTCTGTAGTATGGGAGATAGGTCACTTACTGGTGGAGTCTCTACCTTGAAGTCTTTAAATCACTATTTGAGGACTTCAGTAACTCTGTCATAGGTTAGGGGTATATTATAGGACTGGGTGGGTAAGGTTTTTGACCTGCATTGTGCAGGAGGTCAGACTAGATTACCATATTTGTCCCTTCTGCTCTTAAAGTCTATGGCTATGTCTACACTGGCAAGTTAGTTCGAATTAAGGAAGCTTAATTCGAACTAACTTAAGCCATGGCTACATTAGGTTTTCATTGGTTCGAATTAAGGGCTTCCTTAATTCGAACTAATACATTTGAATATGATATTCGAACTGAGGGTTAATTTGAACTAGTTAGCTCGAATTAACCAATGTGACCATGTTAGCTCGAACTAATTGCTTAGTTTGAACTAACCGGTCCATTGAACAAAATGCAATTCGCTAACTCGAACTAAGCAAGTGCCATTCATGGCACTTGCTTAGTTCGAACTAAATTTTGCTAGTTCGAATTAAGTTGACTAAAATTAGTTCGAATTAGTTAGTTTGAATGAACTAATTCGCACTAACTTTAGTAAGTGTAGGCATAGCCTAGCTTATGACTCTATGGGTGTGTCTACACTTGTAAATTAAGTCGACTTAAGCTTGCTTAAGTCGACTTAATTTACTCTGCGTCTACACTGCAGTTTCCTTAAGTCGACTTAAGCAAGTTGCTTAAGTCAACTTAAGGAAAATAAAGTCGACTTAAGGAAAATTAAGTTGACTTTATTAAACCTACTTTTAGTTCAATTTAAGGCTTAAGTTGACTTATTAAAGTCAACTTAAGACAGTGTAGACCTGGAGTAGCCGTAAGTCAACTTAGGGCTACTCCAGGACTCCCTCACTGCCCTCCCTGCTGTGGGGGAGCACAGGTGGAGCCTGGCATGCCCCCCACAGGGCAGGGCAGAGCCCTGCCCACCCTTCCCCTATGCCCTTCCAGGGTCCCTGTCCCCCTTTGCCCCATTGTACCCTGGTACAATGGGGCAAAGGCTGAGCCCCCTGGCACTGGGCAAAGGGTGTCCCCTGGCACTGTGGACCTGCCCAAGGTCACCCTAGCCCCTAGAAGTCAACCTAGGCATCCAGTGTGAACGCTCTAGGTCGACTTTGTAAGTTCCCCCCTAAGTCGGCTTTAAATTTAAATGTGGACATGCTAAATCAACTTAACTAAGTCAACTTTAAGTCGACTTAGTTAAGTCGACTTAGCTAAAGTTGACTTAAAATTACAAGTGTAGACATAGCCTATGATTGCAATGAAACTTGTACAAAGTCATGATTTGATAAAGATGATTATCTTGTTTTAGTTCATACATCATCACTGTATCTGAAATTATGAGTATTGGATATATAATCTGTATCCAAATATATTTGTTGCTGAGGTAATACCCACCAGGTAAAATCTACATTTAAGATGGGCAGCTTTGTACTGATGGCCAATCAAAGGCAATTAACTCCCACAATGAACCACAGAAGAAGCTCTTCCCACCCAGTGAGCCTTCCTGTAGACACCCCATCCAGAATATGGGCAATGGCAACCCCTGTAAATCAGTGAGAAGTATGAGGGCATGTGATTTGTTCATGTAACCCTGGACTCCATCTTGTGCCTCTAACTTTCCACAAATTGTGCTGTGAGCTTTGTTTCAGGAGATTAAAAATCATAACACATGGCAGAGGGTATAAAAGACCCTTGAATCATGTCCCTGTTACCTCTTTCCCGCTATGATTCTCTGTACTAAAAGGACTATTCAAATCTATGGACTGAGGACCTTCCAATCTTTTGCAAATTATCAGAGACTTTACAAGCCAGCAGTTTATTCCAACACTGCTACAAACCTGATATGAGAACTTCAGAACAATTGCAAGTATATAATCTATTATTCATTTTTAACTCTCTTATTTTATCTTAGTTAGTAAAGCATTGGCAACAGCATGGTTATTGGATAAGATCTGAGCTATATATATTGGTTATGTGGCTGATCTTTTGAGATCAGATGAAGTATTTGTTTCATGAAATAGATGTTTATTGAACATCCATCATAAAGTCTAGTGTTTGGGTGGTGAAATAAGGACTGGAATGCGTAAGGAGATTGCATTTTAACTTCTTGTTAACTGGTATGGTACTGGCTTGGTATAAACTAATGATAGAATAGCTACCTGTTTGGGGTGAGTCTGCTGTATTTCTCAGCAGTTTGTCCTGCATCTGATATTCTCTGCACTGACCTACAGAAGAATAATGAGAGTTTCTAGAAAGTTTTATACTTTTGTTTTATTTTAACTCATTTGTTCTTATTATCATTGCCCACAGTCTTAAATCTTATTTTGTTAAACTTGTTTGTTTTCACTATAAATATATTGCACTATTATTTTGTTACATTGGCGCTGATATTCAGTTGAAACCAGCAGTTTCTGTGTAAATAATATTCCCTTGGGAATAGTGAATCTGGTAATTACAGTAGAACCTCAGAGTTACAAACTTACTCCTCAACCACACATCTCATGTGGAACAGGAAGTATGCAATCAGGCATCAGCAGAGACAAAAAAAAAAAGCGAATATAGCTATGATACTGTGCTAAAACTAAAAAAAATAAAGGGCAACTAAAAAAAAAGATTTGATTAAATCAGGAAACTGTTTCTGTGCTTGTTTCATTTAAATAAAGATGGTTAAAAGCAATATTTTTCTTCTTTATGGTAAAAGTTCTAATCTGTATTAAGTTAATGTTCAGTTATAAACTTGAAAGAACAACCATAATGTTTTGTTCGGAATTACGACTATCTCGGAGTTACAAACAACCTCCATTCCTGAGGTGTTCATAACTCTGGAGTTCTACTCCCACAATGAACCACAGAAGACGCTCTTCCCACCCAGTGAGCCTTCCTGTAGATACCCCATCCAGAATATGGGTAATGGCAACCGCTGTAAATCAGTGAGAAATATGAGGGCATATGTGAACATCAGGTGATGGGGATGAACACTACAGGGGAACATGCTTCAAGAGGGCTTAGGGATTGAGATGAATCCTATTGTTAACCTGCAAAGAAAAGTAGGGCTGGTGGAGGAGTCCTGAGGAGAAGGCTTGAATGGTTGGAAGGCTGGTTATGTACAGTTGTTGACACCCAGCTACCACAAAAAGACTTCTTCACTTTGGAGGCAGTGAGGCAAGATTGTGACTCCCACTCCTGGATGCCTCAAAAAAGTTGTACAGGTATAGAATCTGTTCACGTCAAGCATTTTCTAGGAGGATAATAACCAACTGAGACTGACAACAGTTTCATATTGCTTTCTAAGAGCAGCTTCTAAATCTTAAGTCATATTCAACTTTAAAGGAGGTAAAGTAACTGATATTTCTAATTTTGATGGTGTGTCAGTACTACGTTGAAGGGAAGCTTTTAACTCAGGGGTGAACTTGTAGAATGGGAAGATTCTTTGTGAAGAAATTTTAACTTTCCATTTAGATGCACAATGCAAAAATAATGCATTTCCTTTGTCACAAGGATGCCCTTTTAACAGGCTTCAGTTGTAATTCCTACAAGGAAACCATATGGATGGAATAAACAAGTATTCTCATGGAGATCCCCAGTGTGCAATCCACATCAGCCTCTAATGTTCCTAAATGACATACAATAAAATTCAGATGCTTGCAATATATTGTCCTGGGAGGGCAAGGGGTGAGAGAGAGCTTATGAAATATGTAAGGATGAAAATGCTTATAAAACAGTATATTGCATGCTTGCACTTTATGACAATTTTGTGGTCAAATAATAGCTTAATTCTGTTTATTGGATTTGGAAAATTGGAACAGTATGACTCAGAACATATGCTGTTGGTTTAAAAAAAATCCTTGACTGATCATGGACCAGATCTCTAGTTGCTAAAGACAAATGTCACTTACAGCTTTTTAGAAACCCTTAGATCCAGGAACACTGCTTTCAAGTTTAAGGTTTGGTGCTATGCATACACTATGTTTAATAGAAACAAAGGTGACATTTGAACATTTTTCTACCAATAAGTTTCTTATTCTGTCAATTTAAACAAAATGTGGCTCATGAGGTCATCTAGTCCAACCCCCTATTAAAAGCAGGACCACTCCCACTAAATCATCCCAGCCTGGGTTTTGTCTAACCGAAACTTAAATATCTTCAAAGGCGGAGATTCCACCACCTCCCTAGGTAATCCATTCCAATGCTTCACCACTCTCCTAGTGAGAAATTTTTTCCTAATATCTAATCTTGACCTCCCCAGCTGTAACTTGAAACCATTGCTCCTGTTCCTACCGAGAACTGCCTAGCTCCCTCGTCTTTGGAGCACCCCTTCAAGTAGTAGAAGGTTGCTATCAAATCCCCCCTCAGTCTTCTCTTCTGCAGACTAAATAAGACTAGTTCCTTCAGTCTCTCCTTGTAAGTCATGTGCCCCAGCTCCCTAATCATTTTCATTGCCCTCTACTGGACTCTTTCTAATTTGTCCAAACCTTTCTGTAGTGGGGAGCCCAAAACTGGACACAGTATTCCAGATGTGGCCTCACCAGTGCCAAATAGAGGGGAATAATCACAACCCTCGATCTGCTGACAACACTCCTACTGATGCAGGCCAATATGCCATTGGCCTTTTTGGCAACAAGCTTGTAGGATCAGACTTTAGAACTCAGAGCAAAGAGACTGAGACTCCCTGAGGATGTAAAGTTAGATTTTTTTAATGAAAAGTTATTAAATTAAAGAAGGTGGGTTTATTAAAAATTATAATATATCCTGTTAGTATATGTGAATTAAGTGAGGGTATTTTTTAGTGGAGAGGAAGATTTTAATTCCCCTGAGTGGGAAATTATGAATAATTGTTCCAATAAAAAGCTGAATTGTTGTAGAGATGTATATAACCCCATTGCCTTCCATCAATATACACAGTTGTGGTCACTGGGAAATGAGAAAGAAATATAACACCAATCACTGTCTTAGCTGTGTAAGCTCTGCAAGTCAAAACCACAAAAAACAAAACAAAACAGTAAAACCATTTTTTAAATTAAAGTGAGTAGAAAGAACTCTTAATATAGACAAGAAGCAGATATTTTGAGGCAGAAGCTACCATTTTTACATAATTACTTTTCTGTCTTATAGTAGCAGTTAATGTATGTTTTAAAGCATACTAGGGACAAAAGCAATCCTAGCAATGGTATACATCCATTGCTAAGAGGAGATAGTAAAATTGCTCACAATGAAGAAAAAGAACTCTTCAGTTATAAATATTGGTTCATTCATAAGTAATCAGGTGTTAGACAATATCTAATAGAGAAAAACATGTTAGTTAACTTGCACCCAAGAGTCTTAAAAGAAATGGCTGAGGACATACTGGGAATGCTAGTGTTTATTTTTAAAAATACATTATTAAATATTTGAACAATGGGGAAATTAGAGAACTCTGGAAGAGTGATAATGTTGTGCTAGTGTTCCAAAAGGGCAACTGGAATAACCAAGGAACTTGTAGTCTTATTAGTTTTACATCAGGCATGGGCAAAATACTGGAAAAGTTAATATGAGATTTAAAGGATAGAAATATAATTAATAACAGTCAGCCTGGTTTTATGAAAAACAGGTCTTTTCAAACAAACTTGTTTTTTTCCCCATTAATTTGTTTAGTAAAGGTAACTGTGAAGATGTTTTATACTTATATTTTTGTAATATGCTTGACTTAGTGCTGCAGACATTCTGATTACTGATAAGCGGAATCAAGCTGACAAATACATCTCAAGAAGTGGTTGTCAGTGGGGAATCATTACTGAATAGTGATGTTTCTGTTGGTGTTCTGCAAGAATTTGTACTAGAGTACAATCTCTGAGCTATGAACACCATGGTCATTATGCACTGACCATTCAGCCACACACCTCATTTGAAAATGGAAGTATACATCCAAGCAGCAGCAGTGATCAAAATATAATAATTATTCTTATTATAATAAAAACAAATACAATATAGAACTGTGCTAAATGTAAACTATTAAAAAAAGAAAAGCTTATAAAAAGGCTGAACAAGGTAAAGGAACTTTCTGTGTTTGATTCATTTAAATTAAAATGATTAAAACCAGCATTTTTCTTTGCATAATAAAGTTTCAAAGCTCTAGTAAATCAGCTTACAGTTGTAAACTTTTGAAAGAACAATATTAAGTTTTGTTCAGAGTTACTAAAAAACTTCATTTACAAGGTCTTCATAACTGAGGTTCATAACTGTAGACCAAATGCTATGAAACATTTTCATCAGTAAATTAGAAGTAAGTATAAAATCACTGCTGATAAGCTTTGTGGACACAAAGATTGATGAAGTTTTAAATAGTAACAAGGACAGGGCAGTCACACAGAGGGATCTGGATCACTTGGTGTACTGTGCCCTTCAAACTAAAATGTGTTTTAATACAGGCAAATGTCGAGGGCTATAGACTGCTGGTTTGCCCTGCTCAGGCCTATAAATGACTGACTTACCCTACATAGAGCTAGAGACTGCTTACTTGCTCTGCCCTGCCTGTGGGCGAGGGCCTACAGACTATTTGCTCACCCTGGCTAGGGCCAGAGACATGGTAGGCACCTGAGACCAGCAGAAGGGGCCAGAACCCTTGCCCCAATGCTAATTTCCCTTTGTTTGAGCCCACACCCACAGGAGTGCAGTAGCAATGGGGCATGGCCTCCCTCCCAGATGGACAGGGAAGGATGGCCTAACACATTACACTCAGGAATAAACATTGACACAAACTACCAAAAGGAAATGATGGATTCTGTGTCTCCTGGATTCTTCAAATCAAGACTGGATGCCTTTCTCGCCAGAACTACTTTAGTCAATCACAAGTTCTTCTTTGAGTGACTGTCTATATGTATTCCATCCTTGGTGTGACTGTTTCCCGTGCACAGTAACTGGAAATTTTTGCCTGTCAATGGCTTGAGAAACCTCCACTGCCACATTGGTGGCATTGATATAATGGGCTTGGCTTACCTCGAACCTGGTCAGTTCCTTCTTACCATCTGTGACAGTTGATAGAGCTGCTCATCTTTTTTTTGTGATTGGATTCTTTGTACTGTGTACTCTTGTATTTTCACATCAATAGTTTTGAGTCATTTCTGGTGCTGAGAAAGGTCACCGTCACTGGGCTTTAAGACATTAAATGACATTAGAAGGAGGGCAGGGTGCAGCAGTTGCCTGAGGTCCAAGCCTGGGTTCAGGACCCAGATCATACCATTATGACATCATCCAATAGGGATGATGACAAATTTGGTCAAGCTGTACTACAGTTTGTATGTTCATGAATGCCCATCCTTTCACTTATA
>ML686195.1:110093-126086 GCA_007922175.1 Pelusios castaneus
ATGGTAGATACTCTGGAGGGCAGGGACAGGATCCAAGGAGACTTGGAAAAATTGGAACACTGGGCCAAAAGAAACCTCAAGAGGTCAACAAAGACAAGTGCAAAGTCCTGCACTTAGGACGGAAAAATCCCATGCACTGCTACAGGCTTGGGACCGATCAGCTAAGTAGCAGTGCTGTAGAAAAGGACCTGGGGGTTATCGTGGACAGGAAGCTGGATATGAGCCAACAGTGTGCCCTTGTTGCCAAAAAGGCCAGTGGCATATTAGGCCGCGTCAGTAGGAGTATTGCCAGCAGATCGAGGGATGTGATAATTCCCCTCTATTCGACACTGGTCAGGCCACATCTGGAATACTGTGTCCAGTTTTGGGCTCCCCACTACAGAAAGGATGTGGACAAATTAGAAAGAGTCCAGCGGAGGGCAACAAAAATAATTAGAGGGCTGGGGCACATGATTTATGAGGAGACACTGAAGGAACTAGGCTTATTTAGTCTACAGAAGAGAAGACTGAGGGGAGATTTGATGGCAACCTTCAACTACTTGAAGGGGTGCTCCAAAGAGGAGGGAGCTGGGCTGTTCTTGCTGGTAACAGGACAGAACAAGGAGCAATGGTTTCGAATTATAGCTGGGGAGGTCAAGATTGGATACTAGGAAAAACTTTCTCACTAGGAGGGTGGTGAAGCATTGGAATGGGCTATCTAGGGAGGTGGTAGAATCTCCATCTTTGGAGATTTTTAAGGCCCAGTTAGACAAAACCCTGGCTGGGGTGATTTAGTGGGAATGGTCCTTCTTTTTAGCAGGGGGTTGGACTAGATGACCTTGTGAGGTCTCTTCCATACCTATTATTCTATGATTCTATGATTTCCTGACCCACCCTTCTACAACAGAAAGAAGGAACTGAGGACGTTTGGAGTTCTCTGGATCTTTTATCCTGGTGGCACCTACACACAGTAGTAGAGCCACACACATCAAGAGTGGAATGGACATAGACTCACAGACTTTAAGGTCAGAAGGGACCAGTACAATCATCTAGTCTGACCTTCTGCAAAATGCAGGCCTCAAGACATCACCCACCCACTCCAGCAATAGGCCACCAACCTCTGACTGAGTTATTTACCTCCTTCAATCATGATTTAAGGACTTTAAGATACAGAGAATTCACTGGTAGGTGAGCCATGCCCTGTGCTACAAAGGAAGGCGAAAAACCCCCAGAGCCCAGGCCAATCAGCCCTGGGGGAAAATTCCATCCACCCCCAGACATGTGCAACAAATCTGAAAAAACAACAACAGTTACAAAAGATTAGTGGCCATTTTTTAACAGAGTGACATGTAATTGTGTGTGATAAAAAGGAAGTCAGACTAGATAATCCAATAGTCTCTTCTGGCCTTCAGCTTTCTAAAATCTAAGAAGCCTTGTTTCTTGAAATCTATCCATATTTTGCTTACCTCAGCTCTTGTGTTTTCTGTTAAAATCATACCGATGAATACTGTAGAGTAAGGACAAATCCTGCCTTAGCACAGAGTGACAATTTATGGGGCTAGGGTTAGAGCAATACCAGCCAAGAGGAGTGACCCGGAGCAATCCTGTCATCACATGGCAGGAAGGTTCAGGGAGGTTTTGCACAATGTCGTACATTCTTAAAACACTACATTTCTGAGAAGCATAATGGTAAATGTACTGCATCATAGCTAACTTTCCTATTTCCTAGGTGCAAGACACAGCTTACATTGAGGGGATGGCCCTCCTTTCAGATAACTGACTTGACTTTTTTTAATTGATGATGGTAAAATTGACCTAAAATATCAGAATGAGATTTTATCAACACACTTCTTTGTATGCAGATATCCTGGTTAGTGTTTGTTGCATAATTCACTTGAGTATCAAACAACCTCCACCATTTGGTTCAGGTGAACACGGCTACCCCTTTGGAATCTGGCAAATTAGGTTGACTTAAGGAGGCTTTAGTCAACCTTAACAAAGCCATGTCCATAGTGGGCTTTTATTAAGTCGACTTAAGCCCTTCCTTAAGTCAACTTAATAAGAGCTTAAGTCGACTAAATAACACCTCTTCTGAGGTTGACTTAAGCCTTAAGTCGACTTCTTAAGTCGACTTAAAGCCAGTGTGGATGGGGATTAGTGCTGAGTCGACCTTATTAAGGCAATTTAAAGCCGTTAAGTCATCTTAACAAGGTCAGCTTAAGTTAATTTGAAGTATTGCCACTCTGTTAGGTCGACTTAACAAGCTTGAATTTAAGTCGACTTAAAGTCGACCTTGTAAAGATGACTTAACAAAGTCAACTTATCTTTGCCAGTGTAGACATAGCCTATAAGCCAAAGTAAGGAGCAGCTCTAACAAAACCATGATTTGGCAGTTATGAAACCTGAAGTGATCTGTTCATTTCATATGGTAGAGGTTTACACAGATAAACTTTTCCTGTGCTCCTTCTTCAATGACTGAGGAGCTGGTTTAATAGGGAATCATTGTCTTTCTATTGGGGAAAAGGCCCATTATCTTATAGGCCCATTACAGGTTCTGAAATGGTTAAAAGATGCATGATGTTGTTTTTTTTTAAATATAGACTGCTATATAGAAGATACAGACTTGAGGCTTCCAAGCATATTCCAATTATTCTAACAACTTGGAATTAAACAAAGAACCTCATATTGGTCTTTCTCCAGAGCTTCTATCTTGTCCAATAAAGGATACATTGAGTGTTGAAAACAGAAGCCTTTGGCAGAAATCATTGCCAAATATAAACTTTTGTTTGTTTTAACATTTAAATTTAAGATGTGCTAAACATCTTGGAAACAATTATTGGTGATTAGTTCAATCTGCTGGTTCCTGTAAGATGCAGATGGCACAGCAAGTAATGATAGTAATTACAGTTCAGATACTTTAAATCCACTTGCAATGTACGCACTTTAAAAACTTTTATGAATAAGCAAGATTAAAAGTGCCTGTACAAAAATAAAAATCCACTGCCTTGTATCCTGTTTTACTGAGAAGTTAGCTGAATATCTTTACAAATTATACAGTATATTAAATAAGATGCACTGTCTGATGTACAGAAGCTACATATGTAAAGAGAATGGACTGTACAATGTGGTCTTATTTTTACAGCGTGTTTGTAAGTAATTACTATATATACAACATTTCCACATGGAATCGATCCTTTATTTCTAATAACATAAAATGGATCCCATCTGCTACTCTGAGTGCCATTATGTAAAGTAATATTACTATAAAAATGGGCTTAAGTAGCGCACAAGCCTATTGTGAAAAACTGCTCAGAAGTCTGTTTCATCCCAAAAGAGTTTTCCATTCAGAAATAACAGATTAAAAGTCAATTGTAAAGTAATGTGGACAAAATCAGATTCAGTGGTGCAAAATTAGGGGCTGATTTCAGTATCCACTAAAATTAATGGAAAGGCTTAATTGCTGAGTGCGCCCAAAAGGAGCTCAGTCAATTGTATCATGTGGCAAGACAGTTGTACGTCTCAGAAAAAGTGGGTGCGTCTACACTGACAAATTAGGTCGACTAAAGGATGCTTAAATTGACCTAAACAAAGCCACGTCCACACTGGGCTTTTCTTAAGTCGACTTACGCATTTCCTTAAATCGACTTAAGGAAAGCTTAAATCCACTTAATAACACCTCCATTTAGGTCGACTTATGCCTTAAGTCGATTTAAGGGCAGTGGAGATGGGGATTAATGGGGATTAACAACTTTATTAAGTCTATTTAAAGCCAATATAATGGCTATCTCTGCTGTTAAGTTGACTTAACAAAGTCAACTTAAAGTGTAGTCAATTTGTTAAGTCGACTTAACAAGGTCGATTTTAAGTCAACTTAAAGTCGACCTTGTTAAGTCAACTTAACAAAGTCGACTTAGCTTTGTAAGTGTAGACATAGAGTGTTCAGATGACATAGACTATGATGACAAGTAAAGCAGGAGTTATGCACAACACAGTTGTCAGATGCACAAAGAAGATAACTAACACAGCATGAAACTCTTGTGGCAGAGGCTACCCAAAGCCAAAGGGACCAAATCAGAAAGAGGAAATCATTTCAGATGAATTGCACAGTGTCCAGGACTATCTTAGAACCATATATGGGAGGATTTTCTCTTCCAACCCCAACTGATGAATTCCGGATTGGTGCAATTTATAGAACTTTACACTTACACGCATTTTGTGATTAATACACATTATATGCCAGTACCATACTTGTAAATATAGCCTTGAATACCTAAAGACTTCAAAACATGTGGCTCAAATTGTAGTCATACATAACAATTCAAGTTCAATATTTGTCTGTATAAGTTATTAATCCTATTTTGTTCAAACCAGATGCAATATCAGATTTTTTCACTGAAATTCTATGTTGTAACAATTTCACATCAGGATTCACTGAGGTAAAAAATTCAAGTGAGTTGTCTAAGGTCATAGAAGGGTTTAGAATTCTCTGTGAATGTTGTTCTTACTAGTTGCCATTGTATTTTCTCCTTAATATTTAGTTTTTGTATTAATACTCTTCTCTACCATTTTATAGAAACTTAATGAAACAATCAATTAAATCTATATACATGTCACATAATTTATATTTCTAATTATATAAGGGTCTGATACGTTCTGTATTCCAATTTAGCCTACATCATGGAAACATTTGACATTTCACTGTTAAGATTTTTCTTCATGTTCGAAAAAGCAAATGTTAATTCTTTATATGCAAAAGAACCAAGACTACAGTTTGCACTGATAAAAATCATTTGATTAAAATAGAGCAGATATGATGTATCTTCAGTGTATATAAAAATAGACATGTACTTCATATAATCTTATAGCTAGTAGGCACTGATAACTTTGTGTGTTCTGTGGGAAATGAACCATAACAATATAACTGGTGTAGAAAACTCTAGCAGACTTAGAACACAAAGGGCCATATATTCCAAAATGGAGATCTGGGGCTGAATCTGCTGGTGCAGTAGAGTGACATAGGGAAGCATCAGAGACCAGATGCAAGGGTTACTCGAACATGCAATAAGTAGCAAAGGTCATCATACACAGCCAGAGCAGAGCATACACCCTCCTTACCCCATTATCCTCTCTATTTGGGGCTGCAGAGAGGGTGGCCAAGGATCTGGCAAAGACCACAAAAAACTCCCCTGTTTCATGGGAATTTCCAGCTAATGAGATGTACCCAATTTCCTCTATTTCCTTTGTACCACCTGAGAAGCAAAATGGAAATGGAGTAGGTCAGAGAATGTGCCACTTTGTGTCCACACTGTGTATCTGAGATTGCATGTGGAAATAAGATAAACGATTTTACAGATTGCTAGCTGGGTATCCATGTTTATGACCTGAATAATCTCAGGCATTTTGTGGTCTCATTTGGGTACTTGGAAATTGAACTTCCATTTGATTTTACAAGAAATTTGCTTTTTGTTAGCTCTATCTATTTTAAAGCAGTCTGCTCCAGTATGAAAATAATTCCACATGGTATATGAAGTTCCACATATATTTCAAAAATAATTTCCCTAGTGCCACGGGCAATAAACATCATCATTACTGATTCTGCTTAGCCAGTATCTTTAGCTTGAGCAGACACTGCATCATGGGGCTAGGGTACTGCATGGTTCTCATTACAAAAAAAGTGACTGTGAAGAATTAAATGCAAAACGTGGGAGATCATTTGCTATTGTGTGGTAAGTTACAATATTTAAGTGCTGGAAGTAGTAATCACAACTCTTTTTTTTATGCTGATGGAGTACAGAAATCCTCAAGTCTCAAAGAGACAACTGCCACTGGCATCGGGGCAAACACAAGAATGATAAATAAGCAATAGATATTATTTCTGTGTTGACTTCTGTCAGGCAAAATGTACTATTATGTTGGGCCATCATAAAAAAAATATTTTTTTGTTTGCATGTTTTTGGTGGGTTTTTATTTGTTTCTTTGTTTGTTTCTTTGGTTTTAAAGAGACCTGTAGAACTCAAACTGATAAAAGGTACTTGGGAAAAATGGAAATTTCTAATGCACATACTCAAAGCATTGATTTGAGATGGTAGAACGCTTAGGATGAAAATATATATATATATTCCTAGACTGTGGCCTGGGAGCAGAGCATTGCATGACCATCATTGCAATCTGAGGCTATGTCTAAACTTGTAAAGTTAAGTCGACTTAACAGAGTGGCTACACTTTAAGTCGACTAAAGTCGACCTTGTTAAGTCAACTTAACAGTAGACATAGCCATCCACACTGTGTTTAAGTCAACTTAATAAGGTTGACTTAGCGCTATTTCCTATCCACACTGGCTATAAATCAACTTAAGAAGTCCACTTAAGGCTTAAGTCAGCCTTCAGAGGTGATGTTATTATGTCAACTTAAGCTGTTATTAAGTTGACTTAAGGAAGCGCTTAAATTGACTTAATAAAAGCCCAGTGTGGATGTGGCTTTGTGTAGGTCAACTTAAGCGTCCTTTAGTCAACCTAAGTTGCCAGTGTAGATGCACCCTTAGAGTGGTCTTCAGCTTTCTGTTGTGAGGAAGTTAGAGATGAGATTCATTGTGCATACAGCATCCTTACTGAAATTACTGTCTGAGATACCTTCTGTTGTATGGGTGAATCCTGGCTACACCTCCATGTCACAAAGATCATTCTATTCAGGGGAATGGTGTCATTCTAATGAACAAGAGAGAGAGGGATAAACACTTTGTTCTGTGCAGTGGAGAATTATGCTCTGCAGGAACATAATAGTGTGGAGAGGGAATTAGGGTAGATGAATTCAGCAACTCCCTTTGGAGGTGGTATACTGCAACAAGAAAGTGGAGAGTAATTCCTTCCCAGGTGTCCCTGTGATCACCAGCACACAATCTAAATGTCACGTTTTGATTTTAGAGCATCATTCCCAGCTGATTCACAAAGCTGCAACAATGACAGAGATTAAGGAGGCAAAGTAGAATACTATCCTGTCTGTAGCTAAAAGCCAGGAAATAGCATTTATGCTATAGAGGTGAAAAGGGATTAACAGTTGACAGATGTCTTTTTTAAAAAACTGTATTAATTATTATTTTATTACTTATTGATAAGAAGTCACAGTACTGTAGATAATATTACGTCTTATGATACCAAAACATATATTCATTATACAATGCTGCATAGAACTTTAACTTTGATGCTACATCAGCATGACCAACAAAAAGAAGACATTTTTAACAATTTGTCGTTGCAGCAGGACTTCCCAAAATGTGTGATGATAATTTTCTCAGGTTCATCATGGGCAGTGAGGTAAATGACACACTGTTAAAGAGATTCAGCTTAACTATGGATCAAAGACATGAGTGAGTGAAGATGTTATTTGACATATTCTATTGAGGTAATCAAGCAGTCCACAGGAAATCTGAAAAGAGACATTGGGAATCAAAATTCAGTGCAGCACATTGCAGCGTAAATTAAGAAGAAACCAAAAGCAGTACAGACAAAAAAAAAAAAAAGAAAAGTTGGGCATTGAAAACAAGGGATGAGAAACATAAAACAGATGTAATAAGATATCTCATCTTGCCAAACCACAACCAAAAAGCTGTAAAACCATATGTATCTCTCTCTGCTTCTTGCCTCCTGAACAATAGAATGCTAACTTCAACCTCTACGCTAAACCAAATAATACTAAAAATACACCTTCTAATGAATACCCCTCTACTAACCTCCCCAGCTGAGGAAACTCAAGCAGAGCACAAAGAACCTTAAATTGAAGTATCCCCCACTTCAGTTAGGACCAACACTATCTCTTATATAATTAGAACCAGCTGCTACTTTAGATCATTTTGGTCCTAGGAGGCTACCCTGTTATAAGATTCTAAACTAAATAAATGAGTTCTGATTTCTAACTTCAGTTGCTCTTTAAATAGCAACAATATTACAACTGGAATGTGTGGTAAATCATTTCATTCAAACCATATCATTTATAAACTGATCGGTTGTGCTTTTGCTTAAATTAGAAAGAAAGAAAGAAAGAAAGAAAGAAAGAAAGATTCTTTGAGGCTTAGCCCACACTTGGGAAATATCAGTTCAAAAGAAATCCTTTTGAGGAAGTTTGTGAAAATCTGAATAGGCAAGGCAAAAACAATCTTCATCCTTAAGTACAGAACTTCCTACCAGCAGATACCATAATAAATATTTTTCTTCCCAAATATTCCATCTTCTCCTGGACTTTTATGAAACATTGAATCCTGTTTCTGAGATTGAACTATCACAAGATAAACTAAACAGAAATAGATCAGACAACTTTTCCACTTGCAGGACTTAAGCTTACCTTCAAATAATGTGAAAGAACTTAGAAGTGATATTTCAGCATTCACTAAGCCTGGTTAAAAACTGAAATTACTCAGTAACTTATGCAGGCATTTTATTCAGTACATTTCTGCCTGTCTCCTCTCTTTCTTTCTTAGTTTACCTGCTACTTATATTAGCATTTAAGTGGTCTCTTCAGTTCAAAAGTTTCTTTGGGGATTCAATCCAAGATACTGTTTTTTATACTCATTCACTCATTCAGGTGTATAGATACCTAGTTTCCCAATAAAACAAAAATATTGTTCTTTAAACCCAAGGTTTTATACTAAGTTTTATAATACGTTGTCATAAACAGTATATAACCTTTTACTACAGCCTTTCCTAATCACCCACTTTGATTTTTTTTCGTCTCTTTCAACAGCAAAGTATAGTCTAACCTTTGGCATCATGCTCTACATACATTGAACCTGTATAAAAAGTACATGTAGAATGACATTTTACACAGTGGTCCTGCTCTGAACATTTCCAATTCAGAGGTTCAATTGGTTTGAACACTAAAAGCAGAATAAATTTCCCACTGGCTTGGTGAAATTTTCAGAATGTTTTAGTCTCAGTCCTCATGATATGCCTGAGAGAATGTATTCAAACTCACAAAGAAGGGTGCCATCCTGGTACCTAAAGCTTAAAAGTTCTGACCGGATTGCTTATCCATGTTTGTAACACCGGTGAAAAGGTTCACTGCAGTTGTAATTAAAAAAAGCCTCAGGAGGCTTTGCATTGTAAGACTGGTAAAGCTTCAAATGTGACATTTGTTAGATATCTGTTCCATGAGGATCCTTGTACCTTGCTTTAGCTTAATATTTAAACAGTGTCTACTAGTGTTAATCTATGCTTCATATCTTTAATGAGGAGACAATCCGTATATTTAATCCTGGAATTAAATTTGGGCATAATGGGTAGAAACTCTGCTAAAAAAAAGATGAGGTTTTTCTGGTTAGTTCATGTATCATAATTTTTAAATCCTTTCTTGCTAATTTTCTGTTTTTCATGAAATTTCAGATTACGGAAAATTAATTAAAGTGATGTGGCAGCACTTAATCCTTTTTCACATCAATCCCTGTGGAGGAACTACCCAATGATCTGTTACTTTTCACTGTCAATATTTTTTTCCTGTTATTGAGCTTATATTTTGTATATTCATGTTTCATCCCATTACTCTGAGTAATATCCCCTCTGAACTATTATGAATATACTATTTGTAGTTAGTTATATATGCATTTTTAGATTCTGATCCTACAGACATTTATGAATGTATGTAACTTTACCCACAGGAGTAGTAACCTTAAAGGTAGCCAAAAATGATTGGGAGACTAATCTATAAGGGCTAATGGCTAGCACACAGGACAAGCAGTCAGTGTCATTACTGCTGACTTGTGTGACTTTAAAGTGTTGAAGTAGTTTGTCTGTACCTCTGTTTCCCCTCCCAGCCTTTGTCAATTGCACATGATCCAGGACAGCAATTGTGTCCCCCTATGAGTTTCACAGTGCCCAGAAAAATAAAATCAAAATCTCAGTTGGGACTTCTGGTTGATAATGTCATATAAATAAACAATAACTTAAAAGTAAGGATTAAAATAATTGAGTACACATAATTTTGCTAAGTGATAACAAATGTCATAGGGCTGCAAACACTTTATTGGGTAAATAACTTTATTTATGTGAATAGCCCCAATGAAATTTGATAAACAAATTAGGCATCTATATTGAGTATATATACACTGTGAATAATCAAAACATGGCCTATGTGATATCTTATGGTAGGGGTGTCAAACACCCACAAACCTGTCCCATCCAGCCTGTGACAGCACTCGGAAGGACCACACTCTCTCCCTAAGAGAGGGAGAGAAAGAGGTATCACAGAGCACAATTTTGCATACACAGCACTCCATGATGCCGCAAGAGTGTCGTGGTTTGTACGGTCCATTGGAGTACATTTCAGGCAAATCTGGTCTGCCATACTAAATGAGTTTGACATCCCTGTCTTATGGCATTGAGTTCCACAACTTAATTATGTGTTGCCTAAAAAAGATTCTCTTTTTTTTAAGCACTTACTCATTTAATGTCTGCCTGTTCTTGCGTTATAAGAGGCTGCTCAGATTAACTTCTCTGTTCCATTCATTATTTTGTATTCCCCTGTCTTGTTCATCTCCTCTCTAAAATAAACATGCCCAGGACTATTTCCTACATTATGGATTGCTGTAAAGCTTAATTATTAATTAATTATAATGTATTTTGAAATACTTAAATGGAAGGAATTTCATCAAAAAGTTATTATAAATGCTTGTAGACAGTCATCATCTCTATAGCTTAAATATCATTTAACCAAATGACTCTATCTTTTGTCACTATAGAATAACTACCTAGATGTGGTAGATAGATTGATTACACATATTATTTTCTGTTAATCCTTACTCATTAACCTTCCCTGCCTGTCCTATCCACTCGCCCCTTGTGTTTAGTTATTATGGGCCAGAATCCTCATGGCTGTCAGAGAAGTCCAGCATGGAGAAGAGCTTACAGAATACAGATGCTGGTCTCCACAACCCTCTGGAGACACACAGCATCCTAATAGGAGCAGAAAAATGTCTTTCCTATTGTCACAGTGGCCTGTGGAGCAGGACTGATATGCAGAAGGGAGTAAGTTGCACACCACAGGTGCCCCGGCTCCACTGAAGTCAATGGCAAATGTTGCATCAACTTCAGTGATCTGAAATTTCAGTGAAAAAAAGAATTATGCATGCTCCCACTGTGCCCTGGGGAGTTCAAAGAAGCATTTTACAGGAGGCTGAATGGATCTGATGACTTTCCTGAGCCCTTGTAGTAATGGCTGTGCCTAACTGGCATTTTCAAGTCCCATTGTTCCTCCTGTCTAAATTCTGTCTGGTTTCTGAACAGTTCTCCAGTATTGATTTGTCCAGAACTGTCCAGAACTATCATTTCCCTGGTCCCTGTAACAAGATGACTTTTGCTTTTCTATACTTATTATTATAATATATGCTAAATAATACAGGAATTATGGATAAATCCTTTCAAGTCCAATACAGCTGTTTGGGTTTACTCTAAACAAATCTGAATCTCACATTTAAATGTCAACTAGAAAAACAAGCCAGTCCTATGTAATTTACAGCAAAATTCTATGGATTTTGAGGTTTTGATTAAGCTTCTAACATTTTTTAACAACAAACTACATATCCTACTTCCTGTGGACTATATCCCTCTGCAGAAGTTCTGTTTCTTGTTTTGCATTATTACTCAATCAACATCTTTTATATGGAGTACTCCAATAAATATTAATCCCTTTAAATCCTGCAGTCCACCTTCTCATGCACCAATGGTCCAATTTTCTGTGATTTCATGCACAATTTGTACTTGACATTGGCAGAATTTACCACACAAGGCTTAATGAAGAAAAAATTTGTAAAGCATAGAAATTTCTTATTCATCATATTACATTCATTATATGCAATTGTCTTACCTTTGATTAAAGATCTTCCCTTTCCTACCCACCCCCAAAAAGGAGTAAGCTTCCTTCATTCCCAAAAATATGGACCTAAGATTTTCATTATTTAAATGAATTTATCCTAATTAAGAAAGAGTACCTACATTTTTAAGTACAAGTAATTATGATAACTTTTTTTACACGTGGACTATCAGTAGAGCTGGATGAATAATCTACAATAAATCATTATTAAACCATGAATTTTCTGCTCATGAAGTTTCTATCCAACAGCTTCTGAGTGTTTCAGATATATTCCCTGAAATTATTCTCAGAATAATTTTTGCAAATAATTGTTATTCTGTAGATTGTTTATAAGCAAATGTACACTCCAAATATATCCAAAGAAAAATGTAATATCTGAGGGTTGTAGAAGCAACCTGAATGCAGCAGTTTAATTAATCCAATCTGGACACAGAAACAGCACCATGTTAGCTATATATCCAATGAAAATTAATCTACTATGGCCAATTTATGAAATTCTTACTCCCATTTGATGAGCACTTCACCAGCACTCATATAGTCCCCTTAAAGTTCATGGAGTTTTTGGCCTAATATGGACATACATCCTATATTAGGCAGTTTTAAAAATATGGAATATTAGCCCACAAATTTTAGCCAACCATTAGGTGACAGAGTTAAGACAAAATTTCTGCCATGGAAAATGTATTCTGAACAATTTTTTTTTACAGGTTTCTGTTAGAGGCAGACGCTGGATGAGATGGATTTCTAGACTGATCTAGTATAGTTATTTCTGTATTCCCATGGGTCTTGGCCTCCTAACCAATAACTCAGGAATTCACATGATTTTCCCTAGTGTAGTCCTGCTTTCCAATTCCCATAATTCCCATGTGAAGCACAATCATTTCATACGTCCCTTTGTTACTGTGTGTTATCAATATTTATGTGTCCTCTCCTTTCTTAAATAGTCCCTTTAATGTGTTTTAAACAAAGTGTACTCCAGCCTACACTACACTGCCAACACTTTAAAACTGTTTGCTTTATTGACAGAGAAAAATGGGATTCCTCACCTTCATCCATCACTAAAAATACAGATTTGATTGAAAATACAATAACATTATCTATTGGATCTGTAAGGCAAATTTGTATTTTATTTGAGGATGAGCCTGGGTTAGTATTCAGGAAGAGAAAAGGCATAGGAATTTGTCGAGTGGTGAGGAAATTTATAACCTCTGAGTTCAAACCCCATACCCAATATAACATTTATGATATAACACTTGCCTAACAAAGCTCACACCTAAAGAATAAGTGAGGGTGGCAAAAGAGAAAGAGAATTGCCTTAGAAAATGACTGGTCTTTTTTCTCCTACCATATTCTACTTCTGGGCTCACAGTTTACATCTTTCCTTGGCTTTCATTTCACCACACAGGCAGTTCCTGAAGAATGAGTTCAAGAAATCCGGCTCTTCTGATGTGTTAGGAACATTCTCATGATATCATGATAGTGTGAAATGGGGACATCACTGGTTTTGAAACCCTCAAATATCAGTAGACAATACTTGGATTGCATTCTGCAGACACAAAGCTGAGCCCTCAGAATCTACAATTTTGGGAGTAATCAGATCTGGGATATACCATATTTATTTGAAATCATCTATAGTTTTAACAACAACAGAGCCACAAGGTTCATCTGGAAAGGGAAGCCAGCCACTCTGGTGCCTGCTGGCTTAGTGAGTGTGAAAAGCAAACTCCTTTCTTTATCAAAGCATTTTCTTTTGTCTGATATTTAAATAAAGTTGTCATCAACAAAATTGATAACTTGAGTCATCAAATGCTGCAAAAATGACCCTGACATTGGCTTATTAATGTCAAATTAACCACATCTGTAAAAAAAAAAAAAAAAAACCCAAAAAATCTTACTATCAACATCTATACAAATGACTAAATTTGATCATGAAAATTTGGAAGTGGAAAGCAGACTTTTTGAATAGCTATAATTGCAGCCAAAATGTAAAAACAAGGATTAAGTATATGAAAATATTGATGTTGCATGATGTTTATTGATTTGACAACTATGTTTCATAAGCAGGTTTTGTAAGAGCATTTTCTTCATGAGAGAGGATCCTCCACACCTGAGACTATCTTACATATTATAGCATTTTCCATCTAGGAACCTGTCTGTTTTGAAAACATAAAATATTTTGGCTACACAGTATTCCTGTTAATTATTATTATTCTCAGGTTATAGGTGAGGAAACAGACTGAAGTCAGTGACCTACCTACAGTCCCTTAACACCTAGTCCTGTGTCTAACCATACTTTGGCATGTCTTCTCCCTCACATAACAGGATTCAGAAAGATTATGGGAGTCTGAAGTACTGAATCATTGAATTTCTTAATTTGATGGGGGAAAATGTCATTAATGTGTGTGTGTGGGGGGGGTTGGTTTTTGTTTGTTTGTTTGTTTATTACTATCATCTAATTGGAATATTCTCTAGAGCCTTCTCTTGAAGACAATTCAGGTCAGAGCTACATAGCTACATTTCCCAGTGTGGGTAATAGGATAATACTTTTCCCCCTTTGGATCACACATATGCACAAAGTCTGTGAATTCCTGGTTACCATGAGGCTAAGTGACCCTTTTCATTGGTACAGTTTACTTTAAAGACAATCTGTGCAAGCCTTAATTTCATAAGACAGTGCTACCACATATCCTTAAATGATGATAAACAAAGGCTTATTAAATTCAGAGCTTATATGATAGTCACATTATGTAGCTTTAGAGTTTGTGTGATTTCTTTTTTTTTTTTTTTTAATGGATATGCTTATTGTTGTATGGCCTGAAAATGCAATTCTCTTTTATTTTTTAGATTGGGATAAAAGTGCTAGAGGTGCAGCTGTAGGCAAAGTTCTGTGTATAAAACTAAATAGAAGCTGGGGCTTTATCCTGGTTTTAATGAGTTAGTGAAAAATAACTTTATTTGATGCACTTTGGGGAATTTTTCCTTGACTAAAAGCATTTTTCAGTGGTTAAAATTGATCTTTCTTAGCTTGGGAAGCAAACGTATATATTACAGTGGAGAAAGGAGCTGAGAGTCAAGGGGTAAACTGTTTGATGCAGCACATCTTCTGAAGCTGAATTTAGTTGCATGTTTTATGGCATGGGGTAACAATGGGGTGAATGAAGAGGTAGGTCAGAGCCTACTGTTGGAAGGATACTCTTTCTTTTGTTTAATGTTATTCTGCTTGCTTACACAATTTTAAAGAGTTATTGCCTTCATTTTAAAGATGGAATAGGTGACTATGGGAGCCTGTGATAGAGAATGTGAACTTTTATTGCTTTAAGTGTAAAAGACTTGGCAGCAGAAGCAGCATCCACAATGGATGGGATCTTTATTCCTTCTCTAGCACATTTATGCTGGGAAAAAGGGCTGTAACCATATAAATGCAGATGCTGTGGAGGAAAGCTATAGGCCTGCCCTTTGAGGCCCTCCTGCCAGATCCTATCATAAAAAGGTATATCAGTGTATGAAAGGTATATTGGGGCACGTAACAATGAAGGGATTCTGGAATGTGCTGTGATCCATAGGAAAACTAGAGGGACACTGCCATAAAATGGACAAGACTCTCAGGCTATGTCTACACTGGCAAGTTAGTTCGAATTAAGGAGGCTTAATTCGAACTAACTAAAGCCATGGCTACAGTAGGCTTTAGTTAGTTCGAATTAAGGGCTTCCTTAATTCGAACTAATAAGTTCGAATAGGGTATTTGAACTAAAGGGTTAGTTCGAATTAATTTCTTAGTTCGAACTAACTGGCCATTGAAATGAATGGGGATCGCTAATTTGAACTAAGTTTTCCTAGTTCTAATTAAGTTAATTCGAACTAACTAAACTTAATTCGAATTAGTAAATTCGAACTAACTAATTCGAACTAATTTTAGCAAGTGTAGACCTAGCCTAAGGGTGCGTCTACACTTGTGAATTAAGTCGACTTAAGCTTGCTTAATATATCATCTATGAACTCTGTTGCCCTACCATTTGTTATGAGAAAAGATAATAATTGGAATCATTAGTCTTCTTTCTCATGCCTTAAAAACGGTATTTTAGAGGTCCAAGTCGAGGTTGACAATCCTTTTAATAAGACAACAGAGTCCTGTGGCACTTTTAAAGACTAACAGATTTATTT
>ML686195.1:134498-182261 GCA_007922175.1 Pelusios castaneus
TTTGCAGCTTGCCCTGATTTTTGCACGTCCAGGAAGGTATCCCAGGACGCCCCGGTCACAAACTTATAACAAGCAGTCATGATCTGCAGTCCTAAACCTTATAGCTATATCCCTAGGCTACTTCTTACCTTGCCTTCTACTACCCTAAGAGTTACTGCAGCCTCTGTCTCTCAGCAGCCTTCCTTCTAACTCCCAGCTACCTGTTTTATACAGGCCCTTCATGTCCCTTTACAGCTGAGCTTCATCTCTAATTAGTCTTCCTTGCTCCCTAACTCTCCTCCAGGTGCAGCACAGGTGGTTAAAAGGTAAGTGAAAGTTTATAAAAAATATCACAATTAACTATAACAACAAATATTGATAGGATAAGTTATGAAAGGGAAACAGACTGAATTAGTCCAAACAAAAAGGCCTACTGATTTAAAGAACTGTGTTAAAATCATGCTTGTAAGTAAAAAAAAGCATGTAGAAATTAGTAAACCAAACTTGATGTGTCAGAAACTAGGTCTAATTAGTGGACAAAATAATGAGAAGATGCATTATTCCACCCATCACTTTGGGGTCTCAAAAAAAATTTTTTTTTTGGGGGGGGGGAGAATGACTATTTGGCTAAACTTCACTATTATGACTGTCACCCCCACCATTTCCTGGGACCTAGGACTTCTTTACTTTAATCTTAAAAAATGTCTTGATGAAAACAGGCCAGAGAGAGGCAGCATCTCTGGCTGAATTCTGAAACCCACCTGTGATCTGAAACTTCATTTCCCCACCTTCTCGCGGGTCCTTTCTTTTCTCACCCATAGTATCAGGACTTTTTTGTAATGGTACTGGAGGGTACTGAGTATCGGCATCTTTTTTTCATAGCTGTGCAGCCCCAGCTCCGGATGCTGCCACCACCTCCAGCCCCTGGGTCTCTGGCTGAGTACCAGTCCTTTTTTTTTTGTAAACAAACAAACCACTTCGTATGAATATGATGATGATTTAATATTAATAATAATTTATTTTTCCTCATTTGTGTAAGAATTTAGTTTAGCCCGCTAAGTGTATATGTTTTACAACATTTCTGTAAGCTTGTGACCAAAACCAGACAGCTAAATGTAATGTCCTAAACAGGCCTATGCGCTTACAAGTTCGCCAGCTTTCGGAGTGGCCATTGTGACTGTTTCTCCTTCAGTGATATTGCAAGTAAGAATAAGCACCAGATGCAGAAGGTGCATTTTCTCTCTCCCTCTGCTATATTCTTTTCTCTCCAACCACTTTATATTTGAAGTAAGTTTATACCTTCAAGTCAGCAACACTGTGATGGGTACCCACATGGCCCCACAATATGCCAACATTTTTATGGCTGACTTAGAATAACGCTTCCTCACATCTCATCCCAAAGCACCTCTTCTTTACTTACGCTACACTGATGACGTCTTCATTATCTGGACCCATGGTAAAGATGTCCGTGAAGATTTCAACAGAGACTTCAACAATTTCCACTCAACAATCAAACTGAGCTTGGAACATTTCACACAGGAGATCCACTTTCTGGCCAGTAGAGTGCAAATTAGAGATGGACATATAAACACAACTCTATACCGAAAACCTACTGATCGCCATAGTTACATACATCCATTGAGCTTTCATCCAAGATATACCATATGATCCAATGTCTACAGTGAAGCTCTAAGGGTGCATCTACACTTGTAAATTAAGTCGACTTAAGCTTCCTTAAGTCGACTCAATTTACTCTGCGTCTACACTACAGTTTCCTTAAGTCGACTTAAGCCAGTGTAGACCTGGAGTAGCCCTAAGTCGACTTAGGGCTACGCCAGGACTCCACCACTGCCCTCTGTGCACAAGGGGAGCCTGGCATGCCCCCCCACAGGGCTGGGCAGGGCAGGGCAGACCCCTGCCCACCCTGCCCCTATGTCCTGCCAGGGTCCTGTCCCCCTTTGCCCCATTGTACCCTTGTACAATGGGGCAAAGGCTGAGCCCCCTGGCACTGGGCAAGGGGTGCCCCCCCACCCCTGTGGACCTGCTCTACGTCCCTCTAGCCCCTAGAAGTAGACCTAGGTGTCCAGTGTGGACGCTCTAGGTCGACTTTGTAAGTTCCCCCCAAAGTCAACTTTAAATTTAACTGTGGACATGCTAAGTCGACTTAACTAAGTCGACTTAAAGTTGACTTAGTTAAGTTGACTTAGCTAAAGTCGACCTAAATTTACAAATGTAGACATAGCCTAAGATATAACCGCATTTTCTCTGATCTTTTGGACAAAGATGGACAACTTCAGGATCTGTGTCATACATTTCCCTGCATTTAATTTCCTCCCATTCTGTAAATTCCCCATCTTCAAAGCATCTGACAAAATGGGATTTTCTCCCTCAAAAGCTCATGTGATCAATACATTTGTTAGTCTTTAAAAGTGCCACAGGACCCTTTGTTTGTTTGCGTGACCTAGACTAACATGGCTACCTCTTTGGAACCTCTTGAGTGTGCTCATCTTGCTTTGTGTGCTAGAAAATGGGATCCAACTTTATCAAGAGCAGCAATGCATCTCAACTAGCTTCTCTTTTTCCCAAAAAGAGTTATTACCATCTAAGAGTACGTCTACACTGGAGGCTCTGTTAACTAGACTTAACCAAGGTTGACTTTAAGTCGACCTAAAGTCGACCTTGTTAAGTTGACTTAGAGACTCCGCAGCCCTGCATCCACACTGGCAGGTGCTAGGTTGATGGAAGAGTGTCCAGGAACTCTGTGAGGGGACCTGGAGCCCAATTAGGTCAATTTAAGAGCTATTCCCCATCCACACTGGCTTAAGTCAACTTAATAAGGTCGACTTAAGCCTTAGGTCGACCTTAAGAGGTGGTGTTATTTAGTCGACTTAAGGAAGTGCTTAAGTCAACTTAATAAGTGCCCAGTGTGGACACAGCGGTCTGTAGGTCGACTTAACCATCCTTAAGTTGACCTAAGGCTCCAGTGTGGACGTACCCTAAGAGACTGTCAAACACGTTTTTTTAATTTTTCCCTTTTGAAGACTCTCTACAGCTAAAGGCAAAGGCCTAAAAGTTAAGAAAGATAACTTGGAGTTATTGTGGTTAAGTTCTCTGAAGCATCCTCTGAGTGTTTAGCAATGATCACAAAATCTAACAGAAGATTGGGAAGAATTAGGAAAGGAATAGATAATAAGACAGAAAATACCATAATGCCACTATATAAAGCCATGGAACACCCATACCTTGTATATGGCATGCAGTTCTGGGTGCATCATCTCAAAAAAGATATTTTAGAATTGAAAAAAATATAGAAAAGGGAAACAAAAATGATTAAGGGTGTGGAACAGCCTCCATATGAGGAGAGATTAAAAAGACTGGGACTGTTGAGTTTAGAAAAGGGACAACTAAGAAGGAACGTGATAGAGGCCTATAAAATCATGAATGGTGTGGAGAAAATGAGTTAGGAAGTGTAATTTAGTCTGTAACATAACAAAAGAACCATGGGTCACCCAATAAATTTAACAGGAAGCAGGTTTATAGCAAACAGAAGGAGATATTTCTTCACACAACACACAACCAACCCATGGAACTTGTTGCCTGGGAATGTTGTAAAGGCCAAAAGTATAACTCTGTTAAAAAGAAAAAAGAAAAATTCATGGAGGATAGGTCCTAGGTCCACAAATGGCTATTAACCAAGTTTGTCAGGCATGTAACCCTGTACTATGGATGTCCATAAGTCTCTTACCGGCTGACAGGGGACGCATGTCTCAATAGTTGCTCTGTTCAGTCATTCTCTCCAAAACATCTGACACCAGCCACTGTTGGAAGACAAGATAACGAAGCTAGATGAACCATTGGTCTCTCTGACTATGATGATTTCTATGTTCTTATGAAAAAGATGTTAAAATTAAAATTTACTTAATATTTTACATTCAAATGCTTTAATTATCCTTCTTTATTTTCAGTGTCTTTAATAAAAAACCAAAAGGATTTTTAATGGTATCCTTCCATGGTAACTAAACTGGCTTAGGTCTCTGTATAACAAACCCCACACACTGTTTAATGTTGCTTAATGTTGGATTGTGACTGGGTTATATGTTCCTGCTAAATTAACACAACAATTGTTCCATTCTGGCTTCCTCAATAGCACACTGGCTTCTAAACAAGTGCTGATCAAGACACTTTCTGGATATCTTTTTGATCCTATAAGGATTATGAAACATTGTCTAAAAATAAAGTGGAATGAAACTTTCACCCAATGAAAAAAGAGCTAATTAAAGTAAAAAAAAATATCCTGCCGTTTTCCGCTATAGGTCCTGCTTCCAGGCTGGACAACATATCCCATCCCATATCTTTCTGTCAGTGAGCTCCCACATATGCCACAAGAACAGTTCTGGCACTCTCATTTCCACTCTTTGATAGAAACTGGCAAGAGTATTATCAAAACAGTTCAGTTACTTTGAAAAGGTCTTATTTAACTATGACAGTAAAAAATGGGAGTAGATTTCAAGTTTTTCCTCTCCCTGAACTCCAGTTCATCTGACCGTATATATAGTCATTGCTATGTTTTCTTATTGCCTGCTTAGTGTAGTATAGTTTTTATAGTGAGTTTTTGAAAATAAATTTGCTATCTAAACATAAGCTGTGTTAGTATCTGATACCAAACTGATTAAAAGTAGATAAAGGCTAAGTTTAGCACCCAGTTTCAGTACAAATGTTTTGAGCGGAAATAAACAGTAAAATGGATAGTGTATTAAAAAAAGAATATTTCACCTGAGAATTAACTTCAATAAATAATTGTGGAATGCTTTATGAAACTTAAATTGATTGTAGATAAACAGCTTAATAAACATCTAATAAGCTGATATTTCTCTTCATTGACAGATTTAAATACATTTTGGTATCAGAGGTGAATAATTCTCCTACCTGGTTTCCATGGTACCAAAGAAAACTCACTCCAGTACAATCTGAAAGATAATTCTGCACTTAAAATACAGTTCAGACATATTCTGCTAGAGTCTGAAATGTAGAGCTTATGATCCCCATGTTCTTTGTGGTTTTGGTGGTTGAATTTTCAAAAGAAGATAGCCTGTAGCTAGGAATGGAACCTGTAAAGTTGTTTAGCTTGACAGATTGTATACTACTATTGGGTGCATCTACACGTGTAAATTAAGTCGTCTTAAGCTTGCTTAAGTCAACTTAATTTACTCTGCATCTACACTACACTTTCCTTAAGTTGACTTAAGGAAAAATTAAGTCGACTTTGTAAAATCCCATTTTAAGTCGACTTTCTGCTTAAGTCGACTTTAGAAAGTCGACTTAAGCCAGTGTAGATGTGGAGTAGCCCTAAGTCGACTCTAAGTCAACTTAGGGGCCTCTAGGGCTTCCCCACTGCCCTCGCTGCCAGGGTGGCTGGCACAGCCACAGCCTGGCATGCCCCCCCACAGGGCAGGGCTCACCCTGCCCCTATGCCCTGCCAGGGTCCCTGTTCCCCTTTGCCCCATTGTACCAAGGTACAATGGGGCAAAGGCTGAGCCCCCTGCCATCATGGACCTGTCCCAGGTTCACCTAGCCCCATGTCCAGTGTGGACGCTCTAGGTCGATTTTGTAGGGTCCCCTCAAAGTCGACTTAAAATTTAAGTGTGGACATGTTAAGTTGACTTAGCTAAGTCGACTTAAATTAACAAGTGGAGACATAGCCATCCAAACTAGTCAAACTAACTGGTTGAATGTCACCACCTTTTGGGTTCTGACTTAGAGGGCATGGTGGAGGAAAAAAAGGGTGTGTGGCCACTGTAGCCTTGAACTGTGGTAATCCCTGCAACTGCAACAATATCTTAGTATCATTAATAAGTAGTGTAAAATAGTTCTGGGATTGCTCTAAACTACAACAAGAACTGTGCTGTTACAAAATGAATCCTTGAATCATGGAGCTGCAAATGGGTTCCTTGTGCTCTTACTCCACAGTCATGGGCAGTGCATATGGGCAACAGATGGGGATCTGGCCCAGTATTTGCTGAAAGTGATTGAGATACCAGTTTGCTGCCTTTCTAACTAAAGAAGAATTATTGAAGAAGGTAACTACTAAATGTTCAATGGTAACCACTACGCATTTACAACTGATTTGAGAGATATCCATTCACAAATTTAAGACTACGTGAGCACAAGTCATGACCAATCATGTTTTGAATACATCCTTTTAAAG
This sequence comes from Pelusios castaneus, assembly GCA_007922175.1. Taxonomy (NCBI): domain Eukaryota; kingdom Metazoa; phylum Chordata; order Testudines; family Pelomedusidae; genus Pelusios; species Pelusios castaneus. Next base: position 140,683 of record ML686195.1, read on the forward strand.
AGATAAAGGCAGTATAGTGCTATCTTAGCAACCCATTTTAAAATTATAAATTTAGCAACAGTGTTTTATACGTTCACCCACTGTCATGCTTTTTTTGAAGAGATAAATAATATTTTATAGTCAAGTTCTGGTGAAAAAGTAATCCATGAAATCATATAATCAGATAAACTGGGAGGGACCATGAGAGGTTATTGAGTCCAGTCCCGTTCACTCATGGCAGGACTAAGTACCATCTTAAACCATCCCTGACAGGTGTTTGTCTAACCTGCTCTTAAAAACTTCCATGATGGAGATTCCACAACCTGCCTAGGCAACTTATTCCAGTAGTTAATCACCATGACAGTTAGGAATTTTATCCTAATGTCCAACCTAAACCTTCCTTGCCATAATAAAAGCCCATAGTTCCTTCTCCTATCATTGGCTGTTAAGGAGAACAATTTTGTTTTCTTCCTCCTTATAACAATCTTTTAGGTACTCGAAAACTGTTCTCATGTCCCCTTTCAGTCTCGTCTTTTCCAGACTAAACAAACCCAGCTCTTTCAATCTTCCTTCATAAGTCAAGTGTTCTAGATCTTTAATCATTCTTGTTGCTCTTCTCTGGACTTTCTCCAATTTGTCCACATCTTTCCTGAAATGAGGTGCCCAGAACTGGACACAATGCTCCAGTTGAGGCCTAATCAGGGCAGAGTAGAGCGGAAGAATTACTTCTTGTGTCTTACTTACAATACTCCTGTGAATACATCCCAAGATGGTGTTAGGGTTTTTTAATTTCTTTGGTTTTTTTGTTTGTTTTTGTTTGTTTTGGGTTTTTTTTTTTTTTTTGCAACAGTGATACACTGTTGACTCATATTTAGCTTGTGGTCCACTATGACACCCAGATCCTTTTCTGCAGTTCTCTTTCCTAGGCAGTCATTGTCCATTTTGTATGTGTGCAATGGATTGCTTTTTCCTAAGTGGAGTACTTTGCCCTTTTCTTTATTTCATTTTATTTACCTCAGACCATTTCACAAGTTTGTCCAAATCATTTTGAATTGTGATCCTATCCTCCAAAGTACTTGCAACCCCTCCCAGCTTTGTATTATCTGCAAACTTTGTAAGTGTACTTTTAATGCAATCATCTAAATCATTGATGAAAATATTGAACAGAACCAGACCCAGAACCTATATTGGTGCAAAAGCTTCATCTATAGATAGATTTGTATACACAGCCCTGTGAAAGACAAATAGAAAATGAAATACACTCCATTGCCCTGTTCATATGTAAATTTGCCAAAGGACTATCCTTTCACTTAATTTGCATTGATATTGTGCATTTGAAATTGTGCAGATAGCACAAATAGAGTGTTTCTGTTTATATAAGGGGATTTTCTTCCCAGGTGCTTTTCCTTTCTTTGAGAAGAACTGTGATATTAACAATCTTTCTCTCCTCCTAGCTGTTTGCAAGGAGCGTGCTTCAACTTCTAGGTCAAGTATAAATCACATCAGCTTCCCTAAAGATGCCAACTTTTTTTTTATGTGTATATTGATGTCAAGTGACACATAACAATTAGCAATTCCCCACTCACCTCTGGCCATTTGAACTTTCATCCTCTCTCATAAGTGTTATATCTTACCATGCCTTTTTGGTAGTCATGACTGAACAAAAGTTGAAAGGGATGTTAAAACAGGAAATAGCTGCTACTTTATAACAGAAAAAAAAAAAAACACTTTCACTGATATGATGTAGCTTCTCAATTTGAACAAAGTAAAAAAATATAAAATGTTTCATTTTACTGTTTTCCATGCATTCCTGATTAATATAATAGATTTTTCTACACAAGTTTATAAAAATATCCAGGAACTCAGCTGCTTTGTGATATCTAGATTTCTGAAAATGTAATATAGGTTAGTAGGATTAATTCAGGCATTTATCACAACAGTTGCAATAATCTGAAATAATATTTGAAATAACAGAAACCTTCATATTACAAATCATAAACAAATATACACTGTGTCAAGGATGTAGTTACAATCTCTTGATTTATACAGTTCACTGCAAAGTATTCTGTATCAAAGCTTTTATGAATACTATTGTATCTTGCCATACACCCAGTTTCTAATAATCTTAAATTTCATATTTCTCTTTGCTTCAGTTGCTGTCGGACTTTTTAGGGTTTAACTATGTCCTATGTCACTTGGAACAGACAAAATGTTGCAGAACCAGTTACACAGTATAAAAGTCCTGCAAAACAGTAGACATATTTGAGCGCAAACATTAGTCACCATTGGTTACTTATGACTTAAGGTTATTCTTCTGGATGTATTGTGCCCATATACGTCCATAGCTATGGCCAATGTATGCATACCCAGTGCACTCAAGCAGTATAACTAGGTGGCACATGTGCTCCTGGTCTCTTCATGGTCTCCTTTCTATTCTTTGCATGGCTGCACATAACATCTGAAGTAGTGAGGAAGGTGGGAAGTTCATGCAATGTATATGAGTACAACGTATTGCGAAGAACAACAATTACTGTATAGGTAAATAACTATTTTCTCTCCCTCAAATGACTGTGCACATATACTTTTCACTGAAGGTGACTCATCATCAGTTCTTGAAGAGGTGGATGACTCTGTATCATCTGAACACAAATTGTAATCTCAATGTGCAAAATTGGCATTATCATGGGAGGCTTGAATGATGGCATAATAAGTGGAAAAAGTATGTGCAAATAACCTCATTGTTGGGTGTTGAAACATTACTCAGAAAGGCTGATGAAGTGGACTGAGCACTGGTGGAGTGAGCCGTTATTATCAGTGGAGAAGAGACTACAAACATGCAAGATATGACATATTTCTTCACCTTTAGAAAAATGCAGTTTGGAAAAAATGCTGGGAAATGTACATCTAGGAATCAATATTGACTAAGCCAGAAGGATTAATGTTGCTTTATCTCTTTTAGGTTTCCTGAGTGCTCTTGGAATGAGAGGAATTGGAAAGAATGTATAAAGGAGACGACTGGACCATAAAAGAAAAAAAGCCCTATGTAATGGAACCCAGGCTGTAGCCTGCTCTAGAGCAAAATCTCATGCACTAATTGATCAGGTAAATTGCAAACAAGTCTGTTGCTAGGCCCATCCACACTGATGTATAGAAACCTTGCTGAGGGAATTCCCAGATGTGTTTCTCTCTCCTGGATGGTGAAAAGTCTTCAGGAAAACATTGTAACAAATGCAAAATAATCCATATATAATGCTAGATTGTGACTCAAACTACATGTATGCTCATGAGGCTAACAGGCACATGAAGCTAGCATGTACACACATGAGGCTAACTCTTTCCACACACCAACACTTACATAATTTTACTTGAGCTACCTAGATCCTCAGTTAAAGCTTGTAGGAGTAAGTAGAGCCCCTTCAGAGCCAGGTGGTTGAGTAGTATCAGGGGATGGGTGAAAAATTGGCACCACTGCGGTTGTTGGCTAAATGGGTTAAATTACTTCGGAGGAGGTTGCACTATAATCTGTATTGATATAAGCCAGCAGTTAAGTAATAACCTCCTGGAGCAAGGAGATAACAGGGAAGACACCCCTCTTAATCACTATGCCTTTACAGTTTGCAACTGGAGTGATGCATTTTGCACACTCCCTTGTTTCGTGCAATTCCTAAAGTGACACAATGTTTCCATTTACCCAGAGAGATTTAAAAACAGGCATTAGCATTTGCTTTCTTTTTCACATCTTCCAACTATCACACTCCTCACACTATAAGTATTTTCTCAATTTAGGAAGGTGGCCATTGTAATCAAGCACAGGGACTGGAAATGTATAATGTACATGGCTTTTAATCCTCTCTACTAAAGTCAGTCAAATTTGCAAAGAAAAATTAAAAGGAGAGTCAGCGTTAAACTCATATCAGGAAAATGTACTTATTGCACTTTCAGATTATTAAAAGGAAATCATTTGTGACATTCCATTATTTTTTTCACCTTTCCTTTGGCTTGACCAATGTTCATTTTTTAACATTTTACTCATGTAAACATTTTGCCGGCTGTAGTCAGCATCAACAAGGGCCAGGTCCAACATCTAGTGATGCTTTTTGACAATACAACCAGAACCAATTCGAGATACCACCCAGTAATCTGATAAAATTCCACACCTCCCCTGGCTACCTCTAAGAGGCAATGCTGTCCCTCTCACAAGCACTGAGTCTATGTATAAAAAGAAAACTTGTATTAAAAACGGGAAAGGAACTCAGCATTAATTTGGAAAACATATGGCCATGAACAAAACACCCACCCCAGCATACGTCAGGCAGTGTCCTTTTCATGAGTTTCTCATCTTGTGGAGTGCAAATGTTCCTTTAACACACCACTCTCCTCTCTCTCCACTGCACCCTACTCACAGTTATTGTCCTTGGTCAGTGAAGACCCAGAGTTCAGAAATGAGCTGGGGTGAGAGGAAGGAGCAGAAGAAGAAAACATTGAGTATTGCCTCAGCTGCAGTTCTGTGCCAATCATTCTGCGTCATTGCCTGCTGCCATGCTATGCCATCACCTGCTCTGCTACCCCATGGTTCACTCTGCCACTGCACTTTATGGCCACTTTATCAGCATTCACTTCACCTCTGCACCACTGATTGCTGCATTATCATTCACTCCACCACTCTCCTCTCTACTGCAACCTCCGTGATGTCTCGAGGGCTCACTATTTATACAGTTCTCAGTGACTGAAGCTCTTATTGGGGAGTCTCGTTAGTGCAAGATGGGAAGTCTTTTTCACTGGAAACACTGTCCCACAGCAGGCTTAGCCCATAGACCTGGTTATTAGTGCTTGCAGTTCTAGTGATCGATTGCAGGTGGGGAGGTCGAGGTTGGATATTAGGAAAAACTTTCTCACTAGGAGGATAGTGAAACATTGGAATGGGTTACCTAAGGAGGTGGTGGAATCTCCGTCTTTGGTGATATTTAAGGTCTGGTTAGATAATAACCTGGCTGGGATGATTTAGTGGGAGTGATCCTGCTTTTAGCGGGGGGTTGGACTAGATGACCTCATGAGGTCTCTTCCAACTTCTATGCTTCTATGATTCTAAGAAAACAAAAGACTCTCAATTGAGTTTAACCCCAGCTTTGCCTTTTAACAATGGAGAGAGTCAACTAGGATTCTAAAGTGGAGTCCAAACTGCTTTTCAGTGCAGTTCAGCTGATACTGACCCTCTCAACCAGAATATGCCAAGCACAGCGCTGCTGCCCCCTATTCACCCAACAAGGATAGAAATATTTCATCAATCTTGCATCCAACACCAAAGTGACTTGCAGTCCAACATCAGCCAAAAGTGATCATTTGGCCAAAGCATCTCCACGATGCCATACAGCTGGGCACAATGGGTGTGTCTATGCAAACAAGGTCTGTTCCCAAAGCCTTTTCCCCAGCTCATCACTAGATGTCAGGGAAGAGCTTATTCAGACCCTGCTTACACTCAGTTTGGACAACAAACCACAACAGCTTCACTATGTATTTGGTAGTAAATTTCATTTTCTGCTCTGGTGGATTAACACATGGATGCTGTTATTGTATGGGTTCACAAAGATGTTTTCACTGAACTGTAATAATAATAAAAAAAATGTGACGGGTTGGGTTTATAAACCTTTTTATAGCTACTTTCACAAATTATATGTTTTTTATCTTAGAGAAAAACTGCAGTAATTGAGAGTGCGTACAATGATTGCAATAGAAAGAATCAATTTCCTAATTATAGAGAACCCTTTTAACCACTTGTGTGTCTTTTCAGTAGATAGAAGTGCACATTTTGGAGGGATGAAGTGATGCTTATACTGGATCTATTTTGTATTTTTCAGACTAATTCATTCTGAGCATATTAGATGTAAGTGGGCATTTCCATCTTGACCTGAGAGGTTAGAAATTCTAAGTATAGACCATTTTTCTTAGAGCAGAAGCTAGAAAAGATGAAGGGATGTCATGTGGAGCATGAATCAGGAGATAAAGTAGTAGCAGCAACAGAGTCTGGTGCAACAGTGATTTCCACAAATGCCGTTTAATCTACCATCATTAAGAGGACACATATTTACGTTGCTTAGATAGTAGGGAACTTATTCATTGTTCAGAATAGATGGACATGATTGTTTTCCAGAGAAAGAAAGGTATTTCTGCATGAAAGTGTGCTTTGGTGTTTTACCCCTGTATCTCCTATTATCTGCCAAAAATTCTTTGTGAATCACTCCTTCCCCAACAAAAAAACAAACGAACAAACAAAAATAATCAAAAGGTTTTCACATGACAACATGATAATCATATTAAATGTTTACACTTTTTTATTAAATAAACAATTTATTTGGAAATTCAGCCCTTAATAGCTAATTAGATTTTCTAATATCACTGAGTACGATCATGGGGATTATGTATGATAATTGTTGCATCAGCATAATTAAAGGATGAAGCATTTAATATATTTTTTAAGCATTTTATGCTTCACCGACTAAACACGTAGACTAAGAAATGTTATCTGGTGCTCTCTTTAAAAGTGACATATTACCCCTATCTATACTGTAAATTTAAAAGGGTAAGTAGCAATATGTCTGTTTTCAGTTATGGTTAAAGCAATTCTATTTTGTAAAGTAGATGAGACCTTACCATTTTTTGTCATGATTTTGATAACATCATAAAGTATTGACCACATAAAAGAAATAGAACTGCATTCTAACAAAGTCAAGAAACATGTAAGCTCTTTGGCTATGTCTTCACTGGCAAATTAAGTCAACTTACGGAGGCTTAAGTCGACTTAAACAAAAACAAAAATTCCTTAAGTCGACTTAATGGCTATGTCTACACTTGTCAATTTAAGTCGACTTTAACTAAGTCGACTTAATGTGTCTACACTTAAAATTAAAGTCGACTTAAAAGGGAACTTAAAAAGTCGACCTAGATCATCCACACTGGATGCCTAGGTCAACTTCTAGGGGCTTAGGGGGACCTAGGGGAGGTCCACAGGGGCAGGGGGCACCCCTTGCCCAGTGCCAGAGGGCTCAGCCTTTGCCCCATTGTACCTAGGTACAATGGGGCAAAGGGAGACAGGGACCCTGGCAGGACATAGGGGAAGGGTGGGCAGGGCTCTGGGACAGGGCCCCTGGCAGGGAGAGCATTGGTGTAGCCCTGGGGTAGCCCTAAATCGACTTAGGGCTACCCCACGTCTACACTGGCTTAAGTCGACTCTAGGGAGTCGCCTTAAGCCTTAGGTCCACTAGGAATGTGGTTTTATAAAGTCGACTTAATTTTAATTAAGTCAACTTTATTTTCCTTAAGTCAACTTAAGCAAGCTGCCTAAGTCGACTTAAGGAAACTGTAGTGTAGACGCAGGGTAAATTAAGTCGACTTAGACAAGCTTAAATCCCCTTAATTTACCAGCGTAGACGCAGCCAATGAAAGCTTAAGTTGACTTACTAAGAACCACCCATTAGGTTGACTTAAGCCTCCTTAGGTCAACCTAACCCTTCTTTAGATCAGCCTAAGCCCAGTGTGGATGTTTTAGTCCACTTTATTAAGTCAACCTAAGGGCAGTTAGGTCGACTTAACAAAGTGGACTTAGTCCATGTCCATGGACACCACTTTGTTAAGTTGACTTAATAAGGTTAATTTTAAGTCGACTTAAAGCAACCTTATTAAGTCGACTTATCAAAGTAGACCTAACTTTTTGTCGTGTAGACATAGCCTTTGAGACAGAGACTGTCATTTACACCATTTTTGCACAGTACCTAGCACAATGACTATATGGCTTGGTTGAGGTCTCTAAATGCTACTGCAATACACTTGACAAATAACAATAAGCTTTTGAATGCTCTGATGAGTCATATTGCAGTCTGGCTTTAGCTCATATAAGAATTAAATATATGAAAGGAAGGCTATGAGCAGAGAATGCCTTTGTCAAGGAAAAAGTAATTTTGCTTCTGCCAAAAAAATGCAGAACCCTTTCCACTAGGGTCTCTGTCTTAGCCAGTGAAAAATAAGATTACTGCTTGACACTGTGGAAAAAGATGGATAAGCAGAGTCTTTCAAAGTTAATTTATTCAGAAAAACAATATGAAAGCATAGGTCTGAGAGGGCTGGTGGTCACAGGTCTTGCAAATATGTTCCAATGTATGTTTCTGTTCCCTCACTGGATTAGTGCACTTGTAAGGATCAAGTTTCTTTATGAATGCTCTGCAATATTTCCCTGATTCATTTTTGGAGCTACTCCAATTTTTTTTAAGTTTCAAAATCTCACTGAAATGTTGAATGTCATAATTCTGTGTTTTGAGAGGGGATCAATGTAAAATTGTCATTTCTCTCCTTTTTGGAGCGGGCGGGAGGGAAAGGGGCAGGAGGTCCATCTCTAGTCACTAGTTCGGTCCCCAAACATGCTTGCCAGAATATTTGCAAACATCCAAAATGTGCAGACATGGTCCAAATAAATCTATACAGCAGGGCTGTAAAGGTCTATTGACTTCTTAAGTCCACTGAATCCCTGAAAATAGGGCATAATCAGTCAGTAGGTTTTGAGCAGAGCTCAAGCCAGGGGATGAATTTCTAGTATTCCCAGCCTTCATGATTTTATCCCAAGTCTCATGATATCTGGTGTTTTTCTTTAAAGTTCTAGCTACTGTACTAGTGGGTACATGAGAATCCCAGCTTTCATTTTGGAAAATACAAGTTTTTGTTCTTAGGTTTCCTGAGAAAAGCTGAGAATGTGACCTGAGTGAACCCTAATCATTGAAAATAAAGAACTTTAATAAAAATGAAATAACCTTTGTTTTTTAGTCTCATGACTTTTAAACCACACGTGATTTGAGGGGTCTGACACATGATTTTTGAGTGCTTGGAGTTAGGAGGACTGAATTTCACCCTTAATAATTCATGCAATGTATGTGTGGGAATCTTTTTGCAGTGATTATCCCTTCATACTACCTTCTTCCCCCATATTTATTTCCTGTATGAGCCAGGAACAAAACTCAGTTGAGCATGTAAATTGCAGCTTTGTGATAAAAGCTGCATGAAAAGTAAATAAAAAACAAAACAAAAAAAAACCTTACTGTACCAAATGAATGAAGAAATATTTTTTTCTAAAGTTCTAGCCTGACAAGTTATGTCTAAACCATGGAGCACATCCCTACTTCTTTTTTCCATTGTCAGCAACTGGGGTGATTATGTTTATATATATAAATTATATAATGAAAAGCAAGAAGAAAAAAAGGAGGAAGAAGAGATGGATATCATTACTTCGGTGCTCTCTGTAATTGCATCCAGACAGCACAGCTTCAGCCCATGCTATTCAGACAAATGCAACTCTGTAAATGTGGAGATATGCTTATTATTTATTTTTACTGAATGCTTATTCAAATGATGTATAAACTTTGCATGCATTTTGATGATATGTTCCACCTTTAAATGAACAATCAGTAAATCATTCTTTGTTTCCCCATCACTGATTAAAGTTTATGTTCAAGTTTTTTGGATACACCATGATAAGCTGTTTAAAATAGCATTTGTTTGTTTTACCCATTGATAAAAACTAGAATTGAGATGTTCACAGAAAGTTGATTTGTTTTCTTTGTCACTTGCTGACCTATGTCCCAGTTCTGCAAGTCATTTTGTGCAGGCACAGCAGCACCCTGGTAGCATATCAATTGCAGGATTGGACCCAAATCCTGCTATTTTGTGATATCAGTGGTCACTCTGGCAAACATAGATATATTTAGAAAAGGGATAAGACATAGTCTTGTTACAATTGCTTTATAGTGAGAGAAGAGAAAATAAACACTATAGTATTTTACAATACCCTATCGAAACATACAATTACTCTACATACCCATATATAAATATTAATGTGAAGTAATATAACTGGTACCTTCATATAACCGTTCTATACAATCTAGAGATCTATCTAGAGATGCAATCTATTCATCATTATTGTAACACATATACAAAATATTTGAAACTCATTTGTGTGATCATATAGTTTTAAAAATGTATATATACAAAATAAACTTTTTTAGGTTTTTCCTGTTGATGAAGCTATTTTGATTAAATTTTTGCTAAAGCTTCTCAAATTTACTCATATCATCAAAAGGGGATTTTGTTGTTTGTTTGTTAAGGACTAGATTATGATATACAACAATAAGTGTCTTATTCCACAGTTGTTTCCTTTGAAGTTAATGGATCCAATCATGGAGTAAAGATGATGGAATCAAATCCTAAAATTATTACTCTTCAATATTCCATCCTATGAAACCCTCGTACATTTCCATTTTCTGTTACAACTTATGTGATGTCTTTGTTGCTATAGTAGTTGCTCTGCATTTGATTTTGCCTGCAGTTTACTGTTCTGTATTATAGAAGTTCATGATATTATCTAAATAACCAATTATAAATATTTTTGGTCACTGCAGTTTGCCATAGCAGATTTTACTTTTATTTTCAGGTAAAGAGCTGTTTTTCTTCAACGGACAGAGGTAGCTTCTTTAAATGATCACACATCTGCAGTATCTGTAACATTAAGTGATTCAGTGTAGTTCCAACTCCCATCAGTTTTGCAGAATACAGAGGAAGAACTTAACGGAATACCACTGAGGTTGCTTAAATGCAATTGTCTTCTCAACAGTGTGGACAGCACACAGTGTGGGCAATGTATGTAATGCAGAAAGGACTAAATTCTCCTGCAGCTCTCACTGCACAGCATGGCATTTAAACATCTTTAGGGTGCAATGTAGATTGCAAATGTGAGCTTGATCCTGCATGAGGTTAAGATGGAGGTTGAGAGATAACACACTGAGCCATCACTCTGGCTGCTGAAACTTGGTGTTTTGTTATTCATCATCCATGATTTACCATGTACCCCACTACCAACAATATAAGGATACCATTCAACTGTAAATATCCTTCTCCCCTGATTCAGCACGAGTATCACGACGATATCACAAAGCTTGGCAAAGATCATAGAATCATGAAAATGTAAGACTGGAAGGGATTGCAAGAGCTGGGCTGAAGCAGGGACCCAATATAGCTAAACCATCCCTGACAAGTGTTTTTTCTAACCTGCTCTTAAAAAACTCCAGGGATGGGGGATTTGCAACTTCTTTTAGTAACTTATTGCTGTACTAAACTACTGTTAGAGTTAGGAATCTTTCCTTAAGATCAAACCTAAATCTCCTTTGTAGAGGATTATGTCCTTACTAATTGTTCTAGCTCTGATGGATTTGCAGAACAATTCATCATCCTCGTTAGAACAGCCCTTAACATATTTGAAGACTGTTATCAGGTCCCCTCTCAGTCTTCTTTTCTCAAGACTAAATGTACCCTGTTTTTTAACTTTTCCTCATAGGTCAGGTTTTCTAAGCCTTTTATCATTTCTGTTGCTCTCCTCTAGACTCTCTCCAGTTTTCCACAACTTTCTTGAAGTGTGGCACCCAAAACCAGATGCAAAATCTTGGACTGATGAAGAGCTTCTCTTACCCCTGGACATACAAGGTTCGTCTACACTTGTAAATTAAGTCGACTTAAGCTTACCTGTGTCTACACTACAGTTTCCTTAAGTCGACTTAAGCAACTTGCTTAAGCTGATTTAAGGAAAATAAAGTTGACTTAATTGAAATTAAATCGACTTTATTAAAGCTTGTTTTAATTCGACTTAAGGCTTAGGTCGATTCCCTAGAGCCTTAGCTAAAGTCGACTTAAATTTCCAAGACAAAGCCACAGATTGCCAAAGTAGTGGGTAATGCCTTCTTATCTCTTTGAGTGACCAAGATATATATTCCCATTGCAGATGGCAATAACATATGCAAATCTCACCTGAATTTGGCTGTTTCTAGAGCTTCCCTGACAGGACATTGGCCGCAGCAGGTAAAGGATGGTAGAAGGAGGAGTCCTGGAAACTTAAAGTGATGGCAAAAATATAAACTTTATTAATCTCCCTTTTTGGGACGCAAAGGGTTAACAATTGCGCTTCTAGTCAAGCTAGACTCGGAAGTCAGCTTCACAAGTAACAGGAAAACCACAGATGATTATCCAACAGTTTGAACATACAATGACTTATACAGGAATAAAACTTTCAGAATAATTCCTCCTCTTGGATCCTCTTAATAGTCCGGAGACAAAATATAAAAAGACAGAATCCAATACATAAAACAATAAGCATAACAATAATTCCCAAAGCTACACCAATTATAATACCTTGGGTTAAGATTGAGGTAGAAGCGTTATTCATATCCAACTATATATATTTTGAAGGGAAGGGAAACAACCATGAGAAGTAAACGTGGGGGATAACTCAGGTTCACATATGTACCATGACTATCAGGCAGGTGACCAGCAACAGCATGGTGTCTAAGACGGAGGTTGAAATCGACTCGGGCCGGCACTCTCGGGAGAACTCCTACTGCAGGGTGATCAGGCCTGGCAGTTAACTCGTGGAGACTCATTCTGCTCCATGCGGCATGGTGGCTTTTATGGCCTAGGCCACTTCCTGCCGAGGGCTGTGATTGGCCAGATTTTGCTGCAGTAGGAAGGGGGACGAAAGGCTGCCCGGTTCCCCCTGTCCTTATTTGGGCAAAGGAATTTTCACCAGCTCTCTAGGTTCCGGGTCAGAGCCTTCTACACCCCTGGGGGGTAGGGCAGAGCACCCATGATTGACTTGCCCTCCAGATGCCCTCACATGGGCGAGGGGGATGACCCACCCCTTTGGGAGCTGTCTGAGAGCAAATCAGGGTCCGAATGGAACCTGTGGCTGGTCACAAGCCTAGCAGCCATGAGTTATTCATGTGAGCTGGGGAGAGTGTCTGGTAAACAACATCTTGTGACTTTATATCACAAGGGAGGTGGTGGCCATTTTATGGGGTACTCATAACAGCCCCTTAACAGACATCTATATGAGTTCCTATTTCCTCTGCTTCTAAAAGAGCCTTTCCAATCCTTTTCATTTCTTCCCTGAAGTAAACGAAATGTTCCTGCCACTACAGTTCAGCAATAATAGACCCACATCTTTCACCATAGAATCAACATCAGATGACTCAAAAAGCTTTGTTTCCCTATGCAGCGCTTTCAACCCTCTTACTGCTGATTATTGTATAAATAAACATTCATATAACATTTTTCATCTTTAAAGCACTTTAAAGACATTCCCTAACTAATCCTTCTAAAACTTCTGTGAAACAGATTAAAAAGTATTAAAAGGCCCAGAGCAAAAGACTGACTATTTGATTTATCTGTGCTTATGATTTTTAATTGTGCATATATTGGAGCTCACTGGTTAATTCATCTTACTTAGAGTTGTAGTCTACAACATTTCATGCATGAGGTTGGGACAGTGCACATCTTCAGAGTTCTGGTGAAGTCAAGGAGGGATTGTGCCTCAGAGTTTTGAAATACAATCATTCACTGAGCTGCCCTTGGGACGGTGAAATTCTTATTCTAAGCTATGCCCAAATTGCACATTCTACTCTATGACAAGGCTACCATATTCAGTCTTGATATTTGTGAGTTTAACCAAGTCACCACCCTAGCACATTTTTAGACATCCCTGTGCTTGAGTATTCAGCTAGCTCAGTTGGATAATATTCAGTCATTTGTTTTAGGCCCATTCTGTGCCTTATGAGCATTATGGATAATGCAGATTGAAGAAGAACAAGTCTTCTACAAGCAGAGAAACCTCACAAGCTAAATTGTGTATGGTTTAAGGGGCTTGGAAGCAACAGTGTCACCCACTAAGTCACAAAATAATCTTTGGTGCCAAATGCAGTACATGTTGTTTTCAAACTAAAGGTAACCAGAATCATACTGTCTCATGTTACCATGGGAATGCTTTGTATTAACTTCAGATAATGTAGAAGTAGTCATGAGTCAACTTTGTAAACCACATTCTTAAAACCAGGGAGAGATCAGACTAGAATGCCCAATTTCTCTAAAAACTCACACAACATCTACCTATAAATAGTCTTAGTCTGACGGACTGTGATTATTCTTGCTTTACGAAGAAGAAGGGCCAAACACTACCCTTTTAAGATTTTTTGAGTGATGCATTTTTTAAAGAAACAGTCAAGATGAAGAAAATTTACTTCCCAAACTTACTACAAGTTATTCTATCAGTTACAACTCATATACGCTGCTACGAACTCTACTTTCCACTATTCTTGATGCCTAATGAAACTTTATTAGTCGTTATCAAAGCTTATTTCAGGTAGCCCTCGCATTGGTTCACATGACAAAAGAGTCACCTGAAAGGTACTAACTGGGGCACAATCAATCCTATGGGAGCATGAGTTAATTTACTCTTTAAGGACAATATAAAATGAAACTCATTGCAGAGGTTTCAGTCAAGCGCCTGAAGGAGGACATTGACTGGCCTTTCAGTCAGGCAGTTGGTAGAAATGACATGCTCTGCATACACTATAATGGTGAGGAGAAACGGCTATGGAAGGCCAAATCCTTATAACTTTTGCATACATGACAGAAACCCACCAGTCAGCATGTTTGACATTTTCTCCACTTCTAACTACAAAATTCACAAACAGATTTACAAGAATATCAATATAGCATAGGTTTCATTTCTCATTTTGTGTATAGCACAGGTAAGGATTTTGGAACAAATGTCTAAAATTCCTTTACTCTCACACCATCACCTTATTATTCCAGCTATTCAGCAGGTACATGAGAACCTGTGACTGACTCTGTTGGCTTAGTCTGTAGAGCCTTATGTTGCTACAAGGGAAAATTCTATTTTGAATTTACCCCAGGATTCCTTCTTCCCAAATTCAGCTGGTGTGAAAGCACTAATGCTTTCTCTGTCTCTCTCTTTTCTTTCCTTTTGTACCAGGCTGTCAAACATGTGGCCCGAGGGCCAAATGTGGTCCACAAATCTCTTCCATCCAGCCCTTGACCGAACTCTGTGGGACCACACTCTCTCCCTAATACAGAGAGTACCCTAGCACTTCTATTTATGGTATGTATGGCCCACTTGAAGTACATTTAAGTCAAATCTGGCCCATCACAGCAAATGAGATTAGCACCCCTACTTTAGTGAATGGGACAATCAAGTGTTAAAAAAAAAGGAAATCAAAGCTATCAGAAGCAGGTCAACAGTTTTATTTTTAATGAAATTGCTGCTTGTATGGTCTTATAAAGGTTATATTCTTTTAAATTTTAAATTTGAAAATTTAATTTGTGACTAAGCTTAAGTTTTGTTGGGCATCTTTCTCACAAGATGTGCATGGTTGTGCCTTTTGTGTGATAAAACCGCCTCTGCTGAACTGTTATCAGTCTTCAATCTTTCACAATCCAAACAGCAATGGAAGTCAAGAGAGGGAAAGATTCATGCTAGATTTCAAAGCTGTGTGCAGGACAGAAGTTTTCTTTCATTAAGTACTTTAAGATTTTGAAACATGGTTTCATTCTGTATAAGAGCAAAACCCTACAATTTCAACATTTCCTTCAAAGGAAAATTGCAAACAAAGTTTTATTTCTGCTTGATCAATTTATTATTCAGCATTTGTTCTTTCAGTTTTGACATTTTTATATTTTGTATCATATTATTTATTATTATATGATTTTACAATATAATTATATCATACAAAATGTAAAAATTGAAACCAAAAGTTTAAACAAAATTTATATATATATATATATATATATATATATATATATATATATATATATCATTAAATAAATATTTTAAAATTTTAAAAAACTTTCAAAACCAACCCTCCTCCCCCAAATATTGTATTCAGAAGATGTTAAATGTGAACATTTTGACATTAACATATCTGTTTTTCCCAGTTTGTCTCCTAAATGGAATTCTGGCAAAAATCAGCCCATCTTCTAAAATGCTTTGATTTCAATTGAACTATATATTCTGACAGAATATGGTTTCATCAAATCAAAGCTTTCTTACCTGTTCTTCTCTGGCCTGTCTCTCCATATTATTAATTACTGCACTTTTACCTAATTATTTAGAAATAATAAATGAGCCGTGGATTATTCTACGCTAGAGACTTGATTAATCACATGTGATCAAAGGCAGTGGATACTTTTGTATCGACACATTTTTAGTTCATCAAGGGGATTTTTTCAATATAGTTGAGGGAAGCTGGCGTACATGACCCTGTTTGGGGTAAAAGGGGGTTTGGGGAATTGAGACTCAAACAACTGAGATTCTACTATATTGTCAGTTTAATATAATCATCGCCTTAAGAAATCAGTTTGCAGAGTCCTTCAGGCTGCTTTGCATGTTATTTATTCCACACTAAAAAAATCCCTAAATTTGGTGTTATTTACCTTTTTAAAAAAAATCTACAAAGCATAGCTCTTTCCTTCTATGTAAGTCCCTGATTTTTTTTTTCAGATTAGCCTACTGCTTCTTTATTCTCATGTTGTTAAATTAATGTAATGGACATGATTGAAATAATTAAGTACAGAGGGAAAATGATAAAAGGAAAAGAGCAAACTTTCAAATATAGAAAATAACAGGAAAATCAAAAAGAAAACATTTTCAAAGAGAAGATCAACGCTTCACAAAGGTTGCATAACAGCTTGAGGCAAACAGGAGAGATTCACCCTGACATAATTATTGTAATTAGGAATTAATAATTATAATTAATTAGGCACTAAAATAGTGCTCTATTTTTCACTAACATATAAAAAGGATATTTCTTTGGATATCATTAACTAAGTCAACAACATTTCTTGTCTCTGTTTTCTGTGTTTTGGCTAGGTTTATTATTATTATTATTATTATTATTATTATTATTATATTTTTTTGGTCTCTAATTTGTTTAAATTCCAAATACATTTATTTTTAATGAAGTTACTGTTTATATGGTCTCATAAAGTTTCTATTATTTGTAATTCTTTTACATTTTTAATTTGAAATCTTAATTTGTCATTAAACCTCAGTTTTGTTGGGAATCTTTCTTACAAGATGTGCGCGGTTGTGCCTTTTTGTCTGACATCTTTTCTATCTGTGTGATGGGTCCACTTTTTACCTCTTGTTTCTGGATGTCTAGAAGGTAATAAAATAGGTCAAGGATGGTTGTGCAGAACATGCTGGATTTCATCTTGTTTGAGCAATTTCTTCTCTTTCACGTCATGTAATTCCTACCTCACATCTAAGTTCAGCTTTGAATTTTAGCTTCAAAAGCTTACAGTGAAACTCCTCTGTAACGACTGAGTTTTTGGTGAAAACAGTATCAAATTGGTAATTTTGCATGTTTTGATACACAGTAGATCAGCATAGGCTCAATTGTAATTTTCATAATCCTAAACAAATTGTATAAAGGGCCAGAATTTCACTTCCTATTCATATTATTGCAATAGTGTTCTTCCCCTGCTGCTACTTACCCTGAAGGGCAAATCTTTTTTTCTTTTTAAATATTAATTTATATTATAATAGTATCCCAGAGCCTCATTTAAGACCAGGACCCTATTGTGTTAGGTGCAGTAAAAACAGAGGTAGACAGTCTTGATCTTGAAGATGTTGCTATCTGAGAAGATGAACTACAGACATGTGCATCTTCAAACCCATTAATTCTCAGAGGCCCTCAGAAAATCCCAGCCACATTCATGCCCATATGTTTTTATTTTAGCTTTGTAACTACTTAAAGAAATAACTAGCCTTGAGTTTCCTCAGCTGCATGGCCTCTCAGCCTATGTTTACACTGTGATAAAAAACCTGGAGCACCAAATCTCAAAGCCCACATCAATTGACTCAGACTGTGGGGCACAGCTGTGGGACTAAAAATTGCAGTGCAGACATTCAGGCTCAGAATGGATTTGGGGCTCAGAAAATAGCCCTTCATGGGGTCTCAGAGCCTCAGCCCCAGCAGCACAAACATCTACTCTGTAGTTTTTAACATCTCAACCAAAGCCCTGCAAACTCGAGTCAACTGATGTGGGCATGCTGTGGACCTTATTACAGTGTATCATTAATTGTCTGATTTCTCATAAATTTGGGAGGAAAAATGGGTTCTGAGAAGAGACTGGAAGGAGGATGAAGGAGAAGCCTTATTGATCAGTTCAGGGATGAAAAGAGAAGATGAACTTCTAGAAATGGTCTGATTTTTTGCTGAAGTTTACTATCTGGCTTTGTGCGAGCAGAAATCTTTCATAGAATTATATTTACATATTGCCTGTTATTAATAACATACATATGGGTCCAAACAGAGGCCAGATGTAAAAGGTTGTAACTTGATTGATCTGGTGTGCATTCAGATCCTAATCTGCCATTATTTATTTAGAAATGTATTGCGGTAGCTCCAAGAGGTGGACTGAAAGGTTTTTACTAAATTGTTTTCCCTCCCCCCATAGGAAAATATTAATCCCTCAGAACTGATCACAGGAAAGAGTCAATTGCATAAAACTTTTTCAGGTCCACTCTTAGGTGAGAAAGACTGAGTCTCACATCCCAGGATAGTGTGGTAGGCAAGACACACATCTCAAGTTGCTGTTTTAACTCAGAGAAACCCAAGCACCTAAAGCTAGTTCTCACACATCCCAGGTGACTATTCTAACCATTATTCTCTTGCTTTGTCTGGCATATAGGTTGCTCTTTTCTAATGCTTTTCATGGGGAAAAAAATCACAATGTTACTGTTCATTCCAATGTGAAACAGGAAATATTTCCTGAAGCTCAAACATATTCACAAGACAAGAAAACCATGTTCCTTCCAGATCTAGTAGCTACTTCACTTCATATTGATGAAATGCCATTTAAAATATTACACATTTTATAAGTAAATAACTGAATGCCTGGTCCTTGCTGTTAAAAGAAAGAGCATTAAGAGTCAGTACACCCAAATGGATGTATGCTTTAAACCAGAGCTTGCAAACTGCATGAAGTTCTTTTACAGTTAAAATGTAGCTCACAGAGCACCCACCCAACCCCTTCATTCTCTGCCTACTAGACTTTGGAATGGGAGTTCAAGGCTTTTGCCTTGTGATGATGTTATGGGATTTAGGAGCTTCTGTCCAATGGAGAGGGAGTATTAAGTCTTCAGCCCTATAGGGCACACCTGTTGGGACTTCAGTGCCTTCCAGGGGGCAGAAGTCCTGAATCAAACCACCCTGCTGCCAGGCTGGAGCCCCGAGCCCTGGCAAGTATATCCTGGTTCTCAAACTTTGGAAGATATTTGTATGAGGCTTAGAGGCTCAGTAAATTAGGCCACCCCTGAATTATACTGGGATTTGAACCTTGCCAAACCTGAACTCTGGTGGATTCCTTGAGGGAATAATATCCAGAGCCATAGGCCTCTTATTGTATGATGAAAAGTTAGACTCTGAGCATGTAGGCAACATCCACCAGCCAGACACCTGGGAAAGAATTCACTGTAGTAACTCAAAGCCCTCCTGATTTAGTTTTCCATTTCCAGCCATTAGGAATGTTTGCTGCTAGTAGTCACAGATGGGCTACATGCCATTGTAAGCACTCTGATCATGTCATCCCCTCCATAAACTTATCTAGCTCAGTCTTGAAGCCCGTTGGCTTGTTATGCCCCCACTGCTCCCCTTGGAAGTCTGTTGCGAAGTGCAGTCCTCTGATGGTTAGAAACCTTTATTTAACTTCAAACCTAAACTTGTTTATGGCCAGTTTGTACCCATTTGTTCTTGTGTCAGCCCTGGCACTTAACTTAAATGATTCCTCTCCTTCCCTTGTTACTTATTCCTCTAATGTATTTATGGAGGACAATCATATCTCCCCTCCGCCTTTATTTGGTTAGGCAAAACAAACCTAACAAAGAAAAGAAAAACCTATAATAAAAAAAACATAGGATCCAGGATGCAGAGCTCTAACTAAGGTCAGAAAGTTGCTAATTGATTTTCTTTTCCTCTCATCCACAGACAAAAAAATGATTTTCACAAGACACACGGACACTTTAGGATTTTCTCCCATGAAAGCTCATGTGATAAATAAATTTGTTAGTCTTTAAAATGCCACAGGACTCCTTGTTTGTTTCAGTCAGAACAAAATCACTATCTAGATATATACCATCCCTTATGCACAAATTAAGCACAGTAAATATTATTATAAACTATCAAAACCTTAAAGCTATGTAGTACCAGTTGGTGAACATAAACTGAGTCTACCCCTGTGAATAAGTCAAAAAGAGTGGGACTGATTTTTTTTTACCAGCAGTGATGTAAGAAGCATCTCTACTGAGGTCAGCAGAATTATATTGGTGTAAGCAAGAAGACAATCAGACACTTGATGGGTCCTTACCACAATCAATTGCCTGATTCCCTTAATTCACCCCAGAAGGTTAACGGAAAAGTCAATTTACAGTCAAACTAGAATCTTACATTAGCAGAAGAAACAGTTCTAGGTGTCAAAATAAAATAAAATAATGGGTATTTCTAACACTAATCTCCCTGAAAACTTCTTAACTTTCACACTGCTCTGGTTGCTTATATTTCACTGGCAAATTAGTAGTAGTAGTAGTTTTTTGTTGTTGGGTTTCTTTTTGTTTTTTTTTAAATAATTTTTAATTGATTGATTAGTTGAATTTTGTGTGTCTGTGCTATAGTGATTGATTGATCATGGCCAAGCAGCTGATTCTGTGGTTGGCTCTGGTGCTTAAAAGAAAGCAGATACATGTGCTGTATTGGTTGTGGTTTGCATAGTGAGCAACAGGATATAACCATGCTCCTTCTCACATGCACAGACCACATTCTGATGATATTTATGTCTAAATCAGAGAGAAGCATGCACAGTCATTATGAAAATGACCAACAGCAATAAGCAACACAATCAGACAGAAAAGCGAAAGAAAACCTTTCTAATTCTGTTTGCTCAATCATCCCCAATAATGCTGACAGCATTTGTTTCTGCGTGGTAGTTTTAAAGTTCTTTTTGGAGTTTATAGCATCCTTTCTGTTTTCACTATTTACTTCCTTCCTTCCCCTCCCCCTTCCATTGAACACATAATAAATAACTGAGGGGGTTGGAGACTCCAAGTATTTAAAAGTCACAAGCCAAGCCTCAAAAAATCATGGGACTCCCTCAAAACAAATTATTAGATTAAACATGGTTTCTTTTTCTTTGTCTTTTCTTTTCTGAACCTTTGTGGTACAGTCAGGTCATGTTTTCAAGTTTTACTCTGAATCCATGAGGACTAGAAACTTACTTTTTTAATGAAAAAGAGGAGATTTTCACATAATCAGTCAACACCAGGAAGTGGAGTTATAAAAAAATAATATCATAGACACGTCATAAAATTGTGAGAGTTGACAATATTGCTATGCCTTGCTTAGGGCTATACCTAAACTCATAATCTCACTCTAAATGATTTAGGGCACTCCTTTTATTATCACAATGTAGTATTGTAAGTGGTATGAACACCAAAGTTTTCAAGATTTCTCTGTTTCTCTTACCAATTCTACTCAAGAAACTATGATCTTACTCTAAAAGAAGAAACCAAAATTGCATGGGCACACTGTTCTTAAAGTGTGTTGCCTAAAACAATGTCCTCTCTATTTATTCAAGTTAGTATGCTTAGTCATGTTTTCTTTATAACTTACTACACATTAACAATTGCAAAAAAATCCATAGTGGACGAAAACATTGTTTGGCTTTGTAAATCAATAAAAGCAACAGCTGCTACTTTTGACAACATAGTGTCTTCTTATCATGCTCTGTTATCTCAAGGTTCTTTGTAAAAGTTGTGTAATAATTCAATTACAGAATGTGACTGACAGCAAGATTCAACAAAGAAGACCTTCAGTTTTTATTTAAGAACTGAAAGACCGGTACCCTTCTTTATAGGACTGAACAAAGAATTCTAGAGAGAAGGTGATACCAAGCAGAAACAACAATGTTCCAGTGTGGTAGGCTCCCAGTGTGGTTATCAGATAACTTCTGCTGATAGTGGAAAGGGATGGTTTAATTTTAGAAATGTCTTGACATTTGTCTATGCCATGTCTTCCCTACAATGACAAGACTAGGGATCAACAGGCAAAATAGTGAGTTTTGGCCAAATACATAAAACGGTGTTTTGATGGGGCAATAAACAAATATTTTTCATGAATTTTGGTCTTTGCATATTTACAAGTACTTTACAAAGATGTTACAAATATGTACTTTACAAAGATAGACTCATAAGCTATGTCTACACTAGAAAAGTTAAATCGACTTTGTTAAGTCAATTTAATAAGGTTGACTTTAAGTCAACTTAAAGTTGACCTTATTAAGTCGACTTGACAAGGTCAACTTAACTTTTCTAGTGTACACATAGCCCCTTGTCGACCTTATTAAGTCAACTTAACAAACATTGACTTAACTTTTCAAGTGTAGACGTGTCCCCTTTTTGGCCTTATTAAGTCGACTTAATGTTTTAAGTCGACTTAAAAAGGTCCAACTAGGCACTAACCCTGCCAACAGGTAGAGGATCTTGGGGGGCCGCTGCCGCACACACACACACACTAGTGAGGTTCAAGTTAATAGGTGTTTTATTGGGGGTGAACAAGGGTAAGTGGAATGGGGCAGTGAGGTATATAGAGGATACCGGGAGATGGGTCTCCCTATTAAACAGTATAGTGTCACAGTGGGATAATATAGTTGTAAATGTTGTGATGAACCAATGTAAACCAATGGGGTTTTTTACAAGTATAAACCAATACAATAAAGGTAATGACTGAAATTATACAAAGCAACTGTACCAATGAGAGGCAGAGCAGCTGTACCAATGAGAGACAGTCAGTAAAAGTAAGGTTAGGGGAAATGGCCAGGGAGTATGGGCAGGCAGTAGCAGAGGGGTAAAGGAAAACACAGCAGCAGAGGCTGCAGTAAGCCTTGAAGCCCTGCAGGGGGAGACTTTAAGCAGGCTGCAGGCCAGGTGTGGAGGCACCGAAGACGGGCTGGAGCGTGCTTGGAGTGGAGGTGAGCAGGGGAACAGATCAGGGAAGCAAACTCAGAAGGTGGGGGCAGGGTAACACGTGGAGGGAGCTCATGGGGAAACTGGGCAAGGGAATGGCGGTAAAGATAAAGAGGAGGTCTGGGATGGATCTGGGCGGCAAAACACAAGGGGTCAGGGGGTTTGAGGGGAAGACCAGACAGGGGTTCCGGGCGGCGGCAAAGGAATGGAAGGAGGGTTTGGGAAGTTCAGGGCAAGCGGCAGAGGGAAAAGGTAGCGAGGGAATGGACCTGGGAAAGTGGGGGAAAGCGACGGAGGGCAGCAATGAGAGCGGGTTCGGGGAAGTCGGGGAAAGTGGCGGAGGGAGCAACGGAGAGGAGAGTGGGTTCGGGAAGTCGGGGAAAAGTGGCAAAGGGAGAGCGGATTCGGGGGAGTCGGGGAAAGCGGCGGAGGGAGCAACGGAGAGGAGAGCGGGTTCAGGAAGTCAGGGAAAAGCGGTGGAGGGGGAGCGGGTTTGGGGAAGTCGGGGAAAAGTGGCAAAAGGAGAGCGGGTTCGGGGAGGTCGGGGAAAGTGGCGAAGGGAGAGCGGGTTCGGGGAAGTCGGGGAAAGCGGCGGAGGGAGCAACGGAGAAGAGAGCGGGTTTGGGAAGTCGGGGATAAGCGGCGAAGGGAGAGTGGGTTCGGGGGAGTCGGGGAAAGCGGTGGAGGGAGCAACGGAGAGGAGAGTGGGTTCGGGAAAGTCGGGAAAAGCAGCGGAGGGAGCAACGGAGAGGAGAGCGGGTTCGGGGAAGTCGGGGAAAAGTGGTGGAGGGATCAAAGGGAAAGCAACGGAGAGCGGGTTCGGGAAAGTCAGGAAAAGCACATGGAGATGGGGAAGGCAACGGCCAGGCGGCAAAGGGCTCGGGAAAGGCACGGAAAGAATCTTAACAGAGCTATAACGGGGCACAATAATAAAACTTAATCTAACAAAGATAAAACTAAGGAGAGAAAACCGTTAGCAAATCAGTAGCAACAAATTCACAATGGTAAAACTTAACACAGCTAAGGAACCAAACTTACAATAGTAAAACTTAACACAGCGTGAGGTTGGAATGGCTGGGAGCAGGGAGCTCCAGACAAGGTCCACAGAGGCAGATTGCTCAGCAGCGGCACGGCTTATGCTATCGCGGTGGAAAGGAACCCCGGAGCAGGTTGGGGTCTCTGGTACAGACCCCAAGGTAAATTTAAAGAGAATCTGAGAGGGAGAAATCTTACCAATCTCCAGGAGAGCAGCAAGGACAGATGCAGAAGCAGCAACAGCATTGAAGAGTGCAGAGAGGACTCGGTTCTCGTAGTTCATAGTTCAGGAGATCTCCAGGAGAAAATTCGTTGTTCGTGGGAGGGGGGATTTAAAACAGGGATACGCTCAATTAAAATTAGCCGAGAGCGGAGAAAGGGTCCCCCAAAGACCCCAGGGTGATCAGGCCAGGAGGCAGTACAGGAACCTATTCTGAGGTCTGGCCCCAAAAAGGTCTGCTTTTATAGGCAAATTCAAACAGTTCCCGCCAGTAATTCTGATAGGCTCCCTGAATTACAGAGGCAGAGAGAGGGCAGGGAAAACTCTAGGACAAGTCCGGGCAGAGTCTTGGGCTGCAGGTATGTGACTCATAGTCACAGGTGTTGGTGTGTGACTCATGCCCTTTGTGAAAAACAAGCCACTTTGGTCTTGCACTCCTGGGCATTGTCCACCCTACGCCGAGCCAGGCCTGGGACAATAGTTAAGGGGCCTCCTCCCTAGGCAGGGCAATGGCACCAAAGAAGCTGTAAAAAGCCATTCCCATGAGCAGCCTGGGAGGGGTGGCCACACAAACAAGGGAGACAAAAACTGGCACAGGGGAACATCTGTCAGGGACAGGCACTACTCCGCATCTCCACTGGCTTAAGTTGACTTAATAAAGTCGACTTAAGCACTAGTTCAAATTAAAAGGAGGTGTTATTAATTCGAATTAACTTTTCCTTAATTTGATTTAAGGAACAGCTTAAGTCGAATTAAGGAAAGCCCAGTGCAGACGCAGAGTAAATTAAGTCGACTTAAGCCTCCTTAAGTTAAGCATCCGGTGTTATTAAGTCAACTTAAGCTTTCCTTAAGTCAACTTAAGGAAATGCTTAAGTCGACTTAATAAAAGCCCAGTGTGGATGCAGCTTTGTTTAGGTAGACTTAAGCCTCCTTAAGTCGACCTAAGTTGCCAGTGTAGACGCACCCCCTGAGAGTGCACAGATTGTCTACTTTGTTATTGGCCATATCTGAATTAAATAAATAATTGCCAGCTCCCTATAATAGATAGTCATAGCCCAGAAACACGGCAGCTTCCACAAATACAATTATGACAGCTACATAGCTACATATTCCAGAGGTAGTCCTTTTGTATCACCAAGGGTTTTAGCTTTTCCTACTCTTATGGGTAATAAGTCCCCCTGTTTGTAATGGTTTCTGTCCTACAATAGTTGATCAGCATGTCTAACTATCTGATATTTCACAATGGAATATCATTGGAAAATAAAAAAGAATAACTGTCTCATTCCAAATGTACTATATGACTAGTGTACGTTAATGTCAGATTTTTGTTAACATGCATTTAAATGTATCAAATAAATAATTAATCAGACTTTTTTTGTGACTCATTATTCATTTTCCAGTATAAAATGAAGGCCTCACAGCTTGTTATTTTGTGTTCCATAATATTTTCAGGTGAGTCTCCAGGATCTTGTAGTCCCTTCTGTCCAAAGATAGCTGTTGTCCATAAGTTTCTCCACAAACTCTAATTTACAGTCACTGGTAATGACAATGATTTGAATATATTTTTCACTGAACAATATTTGTGCCAGGCAATGGATGTCTTGTACTTATTTTATTTTCAGTGCTTTTCACCCACTTTTCTCACTCTCTTTTTTTGTTTGAAAGAAGATTTAAAATGACGAAACAGCTGGTGAAAGATGTTTACTCTTCTTTCAGATGAAGATCTGCAGAGGCAGCTGGCGCACCCACAAGTGCTCGCTTGTGGCAATGCCATTGTCATTTATTATCATTGGATTTAACTTTAGCAATTGTCCAGCATTGTTCTCTGTCTTAGTGACTAGGGCTACGTCTACACTTACAAATTAAGTCGACTTAATTTAATCTGCATCCACACTACATTTTCCTTAAATTGACTTAAGCAGCTGCTTAAGTCGACTTAAGGAAAATTAAGTCAACTTTATTAAACCTCGTTTTAACTCGACTTTGCTGCTAAGTTGACTTTAGAAAGTCGCCTTAGCCAGTGTGGAAATGGAGTAGCCCTAAGTCGACCTTAAGTTGACTTAGGGGGCTCCAGGGCTTCCCCACTGCCTTCCCTGCCAGGGTGGCTGGCACAGCCACAGCCTGGCGTGCCCCCCCACAGGGCAGGACAGAGCCCTGCCCACTCTGCTCCTATGCCCTGCTAGGGTCCCTGTCAGGCTCAGCCCCCATTGTACCTAGGTACAATGGGTCAAAGGCTGAGCCCACTGGCACTTAGCAAAGGGGTGCCTCCCCCCCCCGAACCATGGACCTGTCCAGGTCCACCTAGCCCCTATAAGTTGATCTAGGCATCCAGTGTGGACGCTCTAGGTTGATTTGGCAGGGTCCCCTTTAAGTCGACTTAAATTTTGAGTGGGCACATGCTAAGTCGACTTAAATTAACAAGTGTAGACATAGCCTATGTTAGCCTCTTCACTGTCCCAGGCTGTAATTTTGGACATATTATTATTATTATTATTATTATTATTATTATTATTATTGGGAGGTCAGCAAAGTCTAAACTACTGCCTGGCCAGCCCCTGAGATAATTTGAATGTTAGCCACATAATAAGCTCTTGAGACAAGTATCTGTGGGCAGGGCCATCCCTGGGGTGGCGAACAGGGCCATCGCCCCAGGACCCATGGTTACGTGGGCCCCGCGGCCTCCCCACGGCCACACTCTTCCCTGCTCCGCGGGTCGGGAGCACTAAGCCCGGCCTCTGGGCTAGCCCTCCCCACCCCCGGGGCTGAGCAGGTGGCTGGGGCCTGCCTCTGTGGTGGCGCCCTCAGGTCCCCGGCTGGGGCACAGGCCGCAGCAGCCTGGGGTCCCAGCTGCGGCCGGCTCCCTCCACCAGCAGCCCCCGCTTCCAGGGCCAGACCCAGAGCCAGCTCCCTGCCGGCAGCCTCAGCCTCCCCGCCCAGGCTGGCTCCCTGGAAGGGGTGGAGCTGCCCTCCTGTGCTCTAGCATGGGGGGGGGCCCACCTAGGCCAGTTGGCCCTGGGCCCTGCTCCCCCCACGGGACAGCACTATCTGTGGGTCAATCAAGTGAATATAAATGAAAAGTTTTCTTTGTGTTCTTACAGCTTTACTTTCATCTGTGAGGATGCTAAGTAGTGAAGATGGCTATATCTTTTCATCAGTTTGATTTCTAATAACACAGATCAATAAGCCTAACATATCATTAGCCATATTTTGGAGAACATGAGGCCTATTTCCCCACAGGTAATTTATCAATCTTAGAACACTGTTTAAAAAGAAACCCTATTCACCATTTATGTTTGATATGGGAAGATTTTGCTCTACCAGCTAACAATTACTTTAATGACCCGTAATAATGGCAGTCAGTGTGTACTGGCCTTAAACAACAGGGAATAGGATAGTCTGCTTCTGCAGCAATCTTTGCTGCATCCCAGAAGCTCTTGAAGAGCTGGTTTCTCAAGCAACCACAAAGGGTATTTGGTCCCTCTAAAACAGCAGTGCCTATAACATCTTTTTTCGTATAATATTTTAGGTAATTGTATTGGACTGAGGGGGCAGCGGATATTTCATGTGACAGGAATATTAACTTTTCTAATCCCAGCAGAGGTCATGCAAAGGAATCCCTCAGTTGGCCTGGACATTTGTATTCAGATGGTCCTTATTTGATAGCCCCTTCCATCCTCAATATCTAGTGTGATGAAGAAGGCAGCTATTAGAAATGCCTATCCAGAAAAGCTCAAGAGGAGAAGAGAAGGAAGGGGGATGGGAAGCTCCTACCTTCCTTCCAATATAATGAATGTATTTCAGGTGACCTGCTATGGAGAGCTAGGCAGATTGAATTATGGATATGAAAGTTTGCAGCAGGGAGAAGGGGCAGTTTATAGAGGAAACTTGGAGGATCTAAGGGGTAGACTCTGCAATTGAGGAAATACCAAAGTAATGTCTCACATATTTTAAGCCTTTTGAACATGGAGAAAAAAGAGCCTTCTTCTCATTCCATTGGCTTGAGTTATTGGTTAGATCAAAACCACCAGGGAAGATCTGGATTCACCACTTCCTCCCTGCAGCCCCAAAATAATGAGGGGGGAGTTGGTTTTTTATGTGTTTTTCAGTCTGATTACGTGATTGAGCTGACTGTGTATCCTGTCCTCATTAGAACACATAAAGCCTAAGCTACAATCCAAACCTCATCCTTTTTCTGTTGTCTAGTTTTACTTGTTACTAAAATCAATAGCAAAATTGTCCTCCCTGAATTTGACTATCCCTTTGTTGCCAGGTCTCATGATATACCTAATGCCCTGGCTCCAGGAAGCAACAAATTAAATGAGAATCTGAACATTTCTTAAGTAAGTTTGTATCAGTTATGGCAGAGAAAAGCCTGAGAAAATGTCAAAGGTATATTCTGGAGGCTTGAAAAAGAGAGATCAAATACAAGGATCCCCATATATATGTATTTATTTAAAATCTCATGTTTTGTACTGGGGCAATGAGTCTATGTGGGTTCCCCTGACCACCTCCTCCAGTTTAGGCCCCAACATCCATGATTCTTGGGTGTTTCAATTTAACAGTGTTTCTGCCCCTATGATTTTTCACCAGAAGCACCCTCTATGATTTCTCACCAGAAGCACCCTCATCCATCTCCCTGGTTGCCTCACCCCAATGAGGTGCAGGCACTTGCTGTATAACCAGGGTGGAGTTAAGAAGCTGTATAACCCATATGCCTAAAAAGGGCTATCTCTTTGAGAGACCTGCTGAGGATGGGTTACTGTTGCTAGGCAGATTAGCTACCCACAATTAGAAACTTCTGGAAGCAGGGAGTGGTAGCAATTTTGAGCATGCTCCACAGGGTGCCCTGCTGGTGTGATGTGGTGTGGTCAGTCAGATCACATAGGAGCAGCAGTCTGTGAAGATAGCAGGAAGGAGCTGCTCTGAGAAGAGACCATGTGCTCAGTTTTCAGGAGAGAAGCTGAGCCAGGAGTGAACAAGATGTTTTCTCCCTCTAATGGAGTCACCTGCAATAGATTTTGCAGACATGCATATGGGACTGAGGGCTGGTTGCAAAGGAGAAGGAAAAGCCTGCATGGAATTCTACAGAAGATTCCTGCAAAGAAAGAAGAGGACAGCTATTTCTTGCCACGCAAGCCTCTATATTGGAACAAAGACTGTAGCTGAGAGTTGGGTGAACTCCACCTGGACTTTGGGACTCTTGGAGATCTTTCCTGCGGGGTTTCTGCAGGGATTGTTCTTGGTTAATTATATTTTGTTTTCTTAGGATAAGGTTCATTTAGTTGTAGTTAATAAAGTTCATTGTTATGTTTGTTTTTAGTAGTATTTTAATGTGGGGTGGTAAGTCTGAGCAATCTTTGCTGTGAGTCCCATACAGACTGGATCCCGGGTCTCCAGCTGCTTTCTCCATAGGGATTGGGATTGATTTCTGTGAGGCACTGGAGAAGGGCAACTAAATTAATTTTAGCCCACCCGAAGGTTACAGCTGCATCTGCCACAATGGGTCAGCAGAATGTCTGCCACTTTGAACACAGTTCTAGCAAGGAGAGTCACCAGCTGTGTCCCTATAGCACACCTCTAAACAGTAGCTTTCTGTTGAGATACCACGAATGACACACAATTCGAGCAAAATTAAAACATAAATGCACAGTAGCCATTGTCCTCAAAAAAACTATTGCCCAATCTACAGTGCCCAAACACCTGAATCCTGTAGGCCATTTGGCTTTATCACAGTAGCTTAAGTGCCATATTTATAATAATATTTTTGGGAGCACAACTGCTTGCAGAATAATAGCTCCCTAAGGAGAAGATAGAATGAAGCCATTTATCTAGTATTGTGGGCACTCTGAGCACTGAAGCAGAGCTTAATTGGTTAAAGTAATACAACATGGTAGGTCTGAATACTACTACTCTCTCCATACAGCAGACTCTGGTAAATAAATATAGTTTATGCTATATAGCTCTGTCTTGCCCTACCTTTCCCTCTCTTTTTTTATTATGTTCCTGGTTTTTAATAGTATTCTGTTCTTTCTTTTTTTTCCCCGCAACCTTTTTCTCCTTATTTTCTTTCCTCTTTTCATATCCATCTTGTCTATTACTTGTCCTTTATTGCTTTAATTCACATTTATTTTCTTTTTGACATTGGTTGGCAAATAATTTCAATGAACATATCTTGCTTTGTACATTGAGAACAGAACAGATTTCTGAAATGTCAACAGCATTGTTTAGTTTTCATTGAACATGTAAGGCAGATATTATATTTTTTGTTGCTGGATTGATTAAACATGTAACTCTTAGTTTCATGTTTTTGATGCAAATTATAATATTTGTTTTTACAAATGTTTATGAATGGCTTCCTTTACTTGATTAAAAAGATCTCTTTCAATGAACATTCTTCCTAGTAAACTAGTTTGCAAAAATACCAACCAAAAAGAATAGAGAAAGGGTATGAATAAAGTAGAAGGAATTATGTTTACAAATTAGAACAAATATTCATGGATAACATTGTATAGCATTTACCCAGCTCAAGTTCCAACAATCTGGAAGAGACACTATTTAGACTGAAAAAGTCTGAGAAAAAATTATAGAGATTTCCAAATATGATGGTCCATTAGAAACATAGCAAATTTCCCATGGCAAGTATTACCTGTCTACAATATCTATAAGAAACCAGACAATATAATTTTTTTATATATCACATGTATGGGATTATAAACAATTTCATTCCAAATTCTTCAATTAGCGTTTAAAACTTAAATGATGTTATTATCACATCCTGAGACATTTCTAAATTTAGGATAATAAATGTTAAAAGAACCCAAGGTTATTAGAAAAAGTCATTTATATAATATTAATCCACAGCGTCAAGTCATCAGAGAGATTTTGAATTGAACTTATCCCTAGCCAGTTCTCGGTGCTTGCTATGTTGTACCTTGATTCTGAGCAGCACACATCATCTAAAACTCCTGTTTATGGGAAAGAACAACTATCACCATATGTACAGCAATAAGAACATCTGGAAACACAAGTGAAGCAGAGAAAGTCTTTTGCTTTCTGCTGGCACAAGAAGCTGCCAGAAAGTTCACAGATGTACAAGTCAGGGGAACCATGGTCTGTAGGAAATTAAGTTAGACAGCTGGCATTGACCATATGACTGATCCCAGTGACTGCAGTGTTAGGTCACTGAGGTAAATGAAAAGTTATTCTCATTCTCAATGGTCTTTTCCTCACTAAAGAAGGTTCTGAATGAATACATTTCCTTTGCTATCGGCTGTCACTATTAAATGAGCATTAAGCTTAACAAAAAATGTAAAAAGCAGGTGATGCATTTGCCTTGGTCATTTTCAGATCATACAGTTCTGGGAACATGAGTCCTCTTGATGTGTTTTTTCTTTTAAAGGGTACCTAACATCAGTCTTAATGACTTCTGACATTGCATCCATCATATTATGAGATTCCTTGTCTGACAAGAAACAATAGACAGTCTAATTTTCTATTATTTTGAATCCAGATTAACTACTTTGTATTAAAAAAAACTTTGGAAGGCTGGCTAAAATACAATGGGCAGGATCCTCATCTGTTACAAGTAATCATAGCTCCATTGAAGATAATGGTGCTATGCTGATTTAACCCAGCTGTCCCTGTACCAATAAACAGGTTGCATCTTCAAGGTTGAATCTCTCCTTCGGTACATAGAATAAAGTGCTTACAATCATTTTTTGGTATTTTAGAAGTATTGCCTGTTTGCAGAAATGAAAATGAAAATCCCTATTTGCATGTACAAACCGAGTATAAATGGGGTTTGCACATGTATGTTTCTTCATTTATGTGCAAGTGAAACTGATCAAATGCTGCAAATAAATATATTTTAATATGGACAAAAATGGAAGCCAGCTAGAAACACTCTAAAAACTGATCCAATAAACAAATGAACATTAGAGAGGTAGTGTGGTAAATAATACCTGTCTTTCACCTCTCAGTACATAGGCCAAACAATGTTTTAGATATTCATAAAAATTAATTTGATGGGTTCATCTACTACAAAATTTACATTTTTCCACATCTGAAAGCTATCCCCCTTTTTTTCTTGATCTGAAATCTTTGCTCATCATGTCAAGGCTGGAACAGCAGTAAGTGTTAAAGACCATGACCATACTGACAGAGTTATAAGAGGGAACTTAGGGCCTACTTTAGATAGCTTTATATCAGGAGTAACTTAATTGAATCAAATGGAATTAAAGAGGTATAAAATTGGGACAAGAATAATAGAATTATACTCTTAGATTATACTAATACTGTACTAATATCTTACCTTGTATATATCAAGTGCTGTAGTCTTAACCATGTCTCACAAGCTTAGCAGCTTTGAACAGGTACCTGGATGTTAGTCTTTCAGTAGGTAATATCCTTTCTGCTGAATAAATGTAGAATTAGTGCCTTGAATGGGCACTTTTTTGTTTTGTTGGAAATAATTTCTTTTGGATGAGACCTACAACTACAATCTTGACTACCTGAAAGCATGAAAGATATATATTGTATTATGGCATGTATTTCATACAGATGATCTCTATGAAAATTAAACATTAATATTATCCTATGTCAGTGCAGTTTCCTTTAGAAACATTATTCATTTTCTATTCTAAATATAGGAAGATATGAATGACAATACCAGATCAGAACAATGATCCATCAGGTTTAATATCCTGCCTCTTATAGTGGTCAATATCAGATGGCGCAAGAAATTCTGTAGAGTACACTTCGTGGAATTATCTAACCACAGGGAACATTTCCTCCTGAACCCTGTTAGATAATGTCTAGCTTATGTCCAGGTTCATGAAAATGTATTTCTCTCTTTAAAAAATCCTCCTAGTTAATGTAACTGTGTATATTCTCTTTATACATATAAATGTTTACTCCTTTTCTGAATCATAATAATATCCTAGCCTCCATGATGTTTTATGATAATTCCACACCTTATGAATTCCATAGGTTTGTTACAAATAGAGAAAAATGGATTTTGTTGAGTTAGTTCTAAATTGATCACCTTTTAATTTTCTTGAGTATCCCTCTTGTTCTTGTCTTGTGAGAAAGTTCAAAAAGAAACATCTGATTTACCTTTGTTAGCACATTCATTATTCTGTGTACTTATATCACGTCACATGTTACTCATCTTCTCTTTAACATACACAATCCCAATCATTTCTGTCTCTGATTCTATTTCTGCTATATCCTCTTTAAAATATGGTGACCAGAACTGTACACTATTTCAGAGGAGGGTACACCAGCAGTTTCCACCATGCCTTTTGACTATTTCTAGTGCTATGTCCTCTCCCCGCATTAGTATCTCCTAACATTTTATTTGCTTTTTCAATCATTGGTACACACGAAGCAGAAGTTTTATTAGTTTTATTGAGCTGTCCATATTCTTTCTAATGAGAGACTATAGTGAATCTAGAGAACAGCACTGCATATGAACAGTTCAAACAATTCCTTCTAAAGTATATTACCTTGTATTGTCTAACACTCCATTTCATCTGCCAGCACATTGCCCATTCTGTCAGCTTTCCAAGATCCCTCTGAAGTGCCTTACAGTTTTTGATAGTTTTGACTAACTCAGCTATCCTGGAACTGCAGATAAAAAGACTATCTGCAACATAAACAGGGAGACCTGTCAAATAAGCAGTCATGGAGTCTGATGACAGTACTAATAGGGAGTGGTGGAGCAGCAGGTGGTACCACTTCTACTACACAATACCATACAAGATCAAAAGGTACTACTGGACATGATAAATGATGCCCATTTATATAAGACTGTAGCCAATCCAACCACAGTGGCAGACAACTGGTGAATGAACCCCAACAGATCAATGGCATTTGCTCATAGAAGAGCACTGGGGACCTCACTATACAACTCTATACCCAGGTAAGCCACCACTAACCGAGGAAATTCATAATTAAATCAGCAAAGAATTCTCCTGATCTGACTAGCAATCAATGCTGCCCTTTACCTAGACAGCACAATGTAAAATAGGCTATTGAGTGCAATGCTGTGGGTAACCAGAGTACCCTGTATAAAACTGATTACTAGAAAATTGAAAACAAATATTTGGAAAAGATGAAAATTGCAACATAGAATGTAAGAACATTATATCGGGCATTAAAGGGGTAGCTGTGTTAGTCTAATTCAGCAAAACAAACAAGGAGTCCCGTGGCACTCTCAAAGACTAAGAAATTTATTTATTTAGTAAGTTCCCCATCTTCAAGCATCTGACGAAGTGGGATTTTCTCCCACAAAAGCTCATGCAATAAATAAATGTGTTAGTCTTTAAAAGTGCCACAGGATTCCTCATTTATTATATCAAGCAGTCAAACGTCAAAAAAATATGTTAGAAAAACTGAGCTTTTGAAATTTAATGCCCTCAGAATTAATTAAGTGTGATGGATAACTTGTGAATCTAGAACATTACAGGAGAGATATGACTTGATTTATTCAGGTGGAGAGAAGCACAATGGAGGAGCTGCAGCAATATTAAAAAAAAATCCTAGCTAATAGTATATCAGGAATTTGGCCAATATTTGAGAGAATACTGCTGGGTATCAAAATTTGCATGCTAAATGTTTATGCTTCCATAGAAGAAAACAAACAAGAGGTTCAGACTTTAAAAAAAAAACAAAATAAAACAGAGAATTAGAAAAGAAATAATAAAACAAAGTAAAAGCAAAGCCCTGTTGATAGCCATGGGTGACTTCAATACAAAGATAGGAAAAGGTTGAGTGGCTGAGATAGTTGGAGACTATTGATTAGTATATAGGAATGCAAGAGGAGACAGACTGTTTGCATTTGCAAGCAAAAATGAAGGAGTCATCTGTAATACATGGTTTCAGAACCACACAAAAATATTCTATGGATGCTGAAGCTCTGGGGTAAACCAGGACACACTACCACGAATCAAATAGATTACATTTTATTATCAGCAGGATTTCATAATGTAGTTTTAGAAACTAGAAATTCCTAAGAGCAGATTGCAATAGTGATCATAATATGTCATGAAGCTGAGACTAAAGATTAAAATCTGCTTAATCTCACAAAGACACAAACAACAGATTGATGTGGACATATTGCAAACAACAACAAAAATGCCTGGAATACATTTCAAAAGTCAACCAAAGTACTGACGTCTTCCAAAAAATACAAAAATGAAAACAATATAGAGGAAAAATAGAAAAAAAATAAGACAGCAATACATACAACTACTACATTGATGGAAGGAAAGAAAGGACATAATGCTTAATAAGCTCAAATGACCGATTAAACTGTAAACTTAATAAATGCAAGAAGAGAATGAAAAGATAGGAGAAGGAAAGAATATTGAAAGCTCCACAAATATTTTTTCAAAGCAGGCAAAGAGGCAAAGGAAAAATGGCTGGAATAATATTGGAAGATATAGATCTGAAAAGAATATAAGAAAATACCACTGTGACTATATTCCAAAGAGGTAGCCATATAAGTCTAGCTCAACAAAAACAAACAAACAAAAAACCCACTGACTTTAGGCGCATTTATATCCATACCCTCTGCACTGCTGCAAATGAGTTTTATACATAATATGCCTTGTGAAATGTCATTTGAAAACTACTGCTACATTGGTCATCATTTAATATCATTGTAAAAATGTATGTAACAATGCAGGATATGAAATTACGGATACTCACTAATGTTATGCTTTAAAGTCTGTGACTAAAAGGTGTTTAAATAGGTTTTCTCCAGCCAGAAGGAAAGAGGCCGACACGTCAAACCAGAGGTGGCCCAAACTCAAATGGGTTATTCATTTATACCTGAATTTGCACAGGAAGAGAAAATTTGCCTAGTAGCAACCACCAGTGAGGGAGGAACCATCTTGGAGCCTTATCCCCCAGATCTCATAGCTCCTTTATTTAGTAGGAACTGATAAACTTTAGCTGGGGGGAGTTTAAAAAGACATTTAAAAAGAATATGTTTCAAAGGTTCTCTGAACTATAAAGGGGGCTGAGGGGGGTGGTGGTAGTAAATCTCTCAGTTATCTTTCACTTTAAGGAGATAAAGAAACTGAGTAATTTGATCTTGGTTATGGGTCCTGGCCAGGATGTCCTGGGAAAAGAGACTAGGGCTGGGGAAAGGAGGAGACAAAGATTGAACAAAGATTGTAACTTGCTAGATTAAATTTTAGACTTTTAGACGAGTGTTTTCACTTTAATTTGCTTGTAGCCATCTCTGTATTTATCTTATTTATTTGGTATCTCTTAATCCATGCTCATTTGTTGGTAAATTTGCCTTTTTTGGGAGGTGTGGGGCGGGAGGTTATAAATCATCAATGGTTGGTAAGTAAATTCAGTAAAGTGTGAGCATCTAGTAAGCTAACAGGTTGGGGTGTTTTATTGTCTACATTGAGGCAGCAAACCTAATATTTTTCTGTGAGAGTACAGTGAGAGGATGATTTGGGGGTAAATTTGGGGCTAGAAGAGAGCTAAGGTCAGCCTGCAAAGAGATTCCAAATAGGACAAAAACAGGCTGAGGCTTATGAGTTGCTGAGGTCAGAGCTCTGAACTAAAGTTGCACCATCACTAAGTTACAAGGCAACTGATAGCTGAATGGCTTCCTGGCTTGGATGAACCCCAAAATGTCACATATTACAATGTGAGAATTAGAAAGAACCCTAAAATATGTAAAGCAAGGTAAAGCAGCTAGGGATGGTGATGCTTTTGTTGAACTACTACTATCCCTGAAATAAAGATTCTAAAGCTTATTTTCTCAAACTTTTCAATCAGATATATAAACCAGAAGAACTTCCAGAGGATTTCAAGAGGTCACTCTTCATTCCTTTACCAAAGGTTAATAACGTTAGATGGTGCGAACATCAGACTATAAGTCTCATAAGCCACACACTCAAAGTTTTGTTAAAAATCATCAGCACACAGTAACAAGGAGTAACAAAAGTCAGTTTGATTTCTGCACAGGAGTGCAGGTAATTTTTGCCCTGATAATTTTAGGTGGGAGTGTGCAAAGTGAAATCCACATGTGCTTAATGAATTTTGAGAAGGCATTTGATACAACATGATGTAGCCCTTCTGGCTGCTGGAGTCAGCAGCAACAAGGGCCAAGTACAATACCTAGGAGTTCATTTTTGACAGTAAAAAACAAAATGGCTCCAGCCCTCACCCAGTAACCTGGGACAATTCCACATCACCCCTTCAGACCCTTTAGAGGCAATCCTTCCCTTCTCACAAGTAGAGAAACTGATTGAAAAAAAAAATTATAAAAGGGAAAACTGACCTAACATTAACATAGGAAAATGGCTCAAGTAGATTCACAAGCATAAAGCCATGAGCAAAATACCTATCCCAGAATTTTTTGGACAGTTTCCTTTTGCCTCAGTTTCTTAAGTCCATCAACCAGAAGTTCCTTTAATGTGTCCTTCCCTTCACAGCTCCTCATTCACAGTTGCTGTCCTTAGTCAGTGCAGACCCAGAGTTCAGATATGCTGCTGAAGAGTTGTTCCCTGGTTTGAGAGGCTGGGGGGAAAGAAGGCCCTTGGCTAGATCCGTTCTCTCGTCACTCTACCAGCCACTCTATTAGCTACTCCCTGCATCCACTGCCCACCCTGCCAGTTGCTCCATGGGTTGTCCTGCTAGATGTCACTGATACACACCATCACCTTCTGCTTACACCTTCTCAACTGATACCTCTGCTGGCCAGTCCCTTGAGGTTCCACCCAGATCATTAGGACTGTCAGTGATTTTAAGCTCTTAAGCCTTGTCTACACTAGAATTTATGGTGGCAAAAGTTTTGTCACACAGGAGTATGAAAAAACATCCTCCTTAGTGTCATGAGTTTTGCCAGCATAAGCACTTATGCTATGTTGGCAGAAGAGTGTCTCGCACTAACATAGCTACTGCCACTCATTTACAAATTAAGTTGACTCAAGCTTGCTTAAGTCAACTTAATTTAATCTGTATCTACACTACGCTTTCCTTAAATCAGCTTAATTTAATCTGCATCTACACTACATTTTCCTTAAGTCGATTTAAGCAGCAGCTTAATACGGTTGATACGGTTTCCCACAGCATTCTCGCTGGCAAGTTAAGGAAGTATGGGTTGAACGAGTGGACTGTAAGGTGGATAGAAAACTGGCTAGATCAACAGGCTCAGCAGGTAGGAATCAATGGCTCAATGTCTAGTTGGCAATCAGTAATGAGTGGAGTGCCCCAGGGGTGGTTCTGTTCAACATCTTCATTAATAATCTTGATGATGGGATAGAGGGCGTGCTTAGTAAGTTCATGGGTGACAACAAGCTGGGGGGAATGGTAGATACTCTGGAGGGCAGGGACAGGATCCAGGGAGACTTCAACAAATTGGAACACTGGGCCGAAAGAAACCTCATGAGGTTCAATGAAGACAAGTGCAAAGTCCTGAACTTAGGACGGAAAAATCCAAGGCACTGCTACAGGCTGGGGACTGATCGGCTAAGTAGCAGCACTGTAGTAAAGGACCTGGGGGTTATGGTGGACAGGAAGATGAATATGAGCCAACAGTGTGCCCTTGTTGCCAAAAAGGCCAATGGCATATTAGGCTGCATCAGTAGGAGTATTGCCAGCAGATCGAGGGATGTGATAATTCCCCTCTATTCGGTACTGGTCAGGCCGCATCTGGAATACTGTGTCCAGTTTTGGCCTCCCCACTACAGAAAGGATGTGGACAAATTAGAAAGAGTCCAGCGGAGGGCAACAAAAATTATTAGGGGGCCGGGACACCTGGTTTATGAGGAGAGACTGAAGGAACTAGGCTTATTTAGTCTACAGAAGAGAAGACTGAGGGGAGATTTGATAGCAACCTTCAACTACTGGAAGGGGTGCTCCAAAGAGGAGGGAGCTAGGCTGTTTTTGGTGGTAACAGAGGACAGAACAAGGTGCAATGGTTTTAAATTACAGCTGGGGAGGTCAAGGTTGGACATTAGGAAAAACTTTCTTACTAGGAGGGTGGTGAAGCATTGGAATGGGCTACCTAGGGAGGTGGTAGAATCTCCATTTTTGGAGATTTTTAAGGCCTGGTTAGACAAAACCCTGGCTGGGGTGATTTAGTGGGAGTGCTCCTGCTTTTTAGCAGTAGGTTGGACTAGATGACCTCGTGAGGTCCCTTTCATCCCTATTATTCTATGATTCTATGATTCTGTACTTCAGAAGGTAAGAAAAAATCAACTATCTCTGGACACACTGCCAAGGGTGCCTTGGTTCCAGCATGTATACTAAGATGCAAGACTGCGGGAAAAGCAGGGAGAAGAAAGAGAGCAAGCTACACTGGAAACATCACTAGACACAATGGTATCCAAAGGAGAGTGATTGTGACTTTGTGATTGTGAAATGTGAAGGTAGTGCTCCAGAGATATCACTGGAAGAACAAGAAAATCCACATTCCCTTTGTGTTCTCATTTCATCAGAAATATTTCTGAGAAAAAAATAAACTCTCTCAAGTAGAGTTGTAAGGGGATAAAAATAAGAGCTGGGAAGTTATAAGTGGTAATGAAGGTATTTCTTGAAGATATGTTTTGGTGTGTCTGTGCCTGTATGTCATATTGAATACAAGTTAAAATGGGGAGCACTGTAGATAGTTAACATAAATAGGTAAAACAAACAAGGACTCCTGTGGCACTTTTAAAAACTAACAAGTTAAGTGCCACAGGACTCCTTGTTTGTTTTGCTGAACTAGACTAACACGGCTATCCCTTTGGAATAAATAGGTAATAATTTTTAAATATTTCAAAGTATTGGACATAAATGTTTATTACATAGACCGAAGGACTGAAGAGTGCTGTAAATAAAGCTCAACATTCATCAGTTTACTAGACATAATTTGTAATTAATGTACAGTATTGATCACTAGTTAAGATATGATATCAAATAGTGATGTTAATGAAAGAAATAGAAATGCAACTCTACCGTATACATTTTATTAAGCAGACGTTTCCTTTGAATCTTGTGATTTTTTTTCCCAGTTCATTGTTTAAGAGGAACAATTTCTACCACTCAGAGGAGTTATTTGGCTGTTATTGTCACTAACCATATGCAATGAGGGACATTACATCTCTCTTAGTTTTTTTATTGTTAGCACTGTAACTTTTCTATCTCCTATAATGAAAGCCAGACCTGTTCAGTGATAGAACTAGTAGCTGAAGAAGAAACAGACTTTTCTGCACACACCAAAAGGAAAAATATGATGCTTAATTTGTTGTAAACATAATTACTTTCATTCAAACAAAAGAGAAAACAAGCAGAGGAATTGATGTTTTGCCAGAC
The DNA here is from genome assembly GCA_007922175.1 of Pelusios castaneus. Taxonomy (NCBI): domain Eukaryota; kingdom Metazoa; phylum Chordata; order Testudines; family Pelomedusidae; genus Pelusios; species Pelusios castaneus. Next base: position 181,140 of record ML686195.1, read on the forward strand.
ACTGCCTTGCACAGAGCTGTAAGTAAATGATTAGAGGCAGAAATTAAATCTCCCAGACAATTCAATTTCTAGCTGTGATAGCATCAGACATCTATATGGGATGAACATGAGGGCAGTGGAGGAAAGTAACTAATTTTAGAGCTGGGATAAAATATTGCATAAATAACTAAAGTGGAGCGATAAGGAAAGAGCTCTTCTGGCATAATATCCTGGGTAGAGATAGGTAAAAGTCAGTAGTTTTACTTTACAACATCTTGTGACAATAAAATGTAGGTTCCATATATTTTGCAGAAACAAAAATGAATTTTTTGCGTGTGAGAGTTCCCCTTGACACCTCCCTCCTTCTGCACAGCACAGCATGAGACATGGATTTGTAATGTGCTATAGATCACATGAAATGAATGCAAAGGAAAACAATCATGAAATATTATGGAGGCTTCTAATGCACCAACTCATACACTTCCTGATTTGATGGGTATTATCATTTATACATATAATAAGAAAATCCAGAGCTGTAAAAGCAGAAATTAAAAATAAAACATCAAAACCTTTTAGAAAGAAGGTATATTATTGCTAATACCAAGTATTCAACAATGATGGGCCAGCCCCCCCCCCCCCGCCGCCATTATAAAATCGGCATAAAAATAATGAATTTTAAGAAAATAATAAAATGTCTATTCTTTTTATTTTCTTTCTGGTCTTTGAAGCTGTAGAGCCCATAGAGTCACATTTCAAGCTTTTCTTTACAACCATATGGCTAAAAAGCTACCTAACCCACTCCCATGCAACTTTTACATAACCTCTTGGTTCCAGGAGCTAGGGCTTTATGAAGACCAAATATTATGAGATTCACAATAAAACCCTGAGAGTTGGCAATACAGGATATGTGTTCATGTTTCAGGACACAAACCAGTATCTACATATGGAAGGGTCTTCCTAAACCCCTTTATAGGGGCACAATATTGTATACCTGCCTACTGTAGGATTTCTTGCACCTTCTTCTGAAGCAGCTGGTACCCTGAGATGTGGTACTAGACTAGATACACTAGTTGTCAGACAGGGTTTGGCAACTCCTATTTTAAGAACTTTACAGTTGAGAACTGAAACTATAGAGTGGGCTGC
>ML686195.1:182661-207609 GCA_007922175.1 Pelusios castaneus
CTGCAACACTCTGGAAACTTGGAGGAACAAGGGAGTCTCTGTGAGTTATTAGAGATCATCTTTTTAAATCACATTGGGCATAATCCCTTTTTCTAACTTCTCAACCTGTTTCCTCATTATCAGACCCTTTCTGTTTGTTTTTTTTACACATTATATTGCCAGTTTTTCCCACAATTCTTTTTAGTCACTGCCATTTTTTTTTCATATGGACTTTCCTTCCTATTTAGATCTTTACGTTTATGCTTATTGTTTGAATATCTTCTGTCTTCCTTATTATTGTATTGCAAGAAAGGCCAGGCCCACAGTTAATCCCTATAGCACTCAATGTGTCTCCTATTCAATAATGATCAAAAACCTTCTTGAATTCCCAGTAATTTATTTCTAATGTGTCATTTCATCCTCTTGTTGTCATTTTCTCAAATGTTAATCAAGTTAATCAAGCATGACTACCTTTCTGTAAATCCACACTGATTTCTTCTATTCTATTCAATTCACTATCCTAATCAAAATTTAAACCTCTTTACATAAAGTAAGACCCTAACTTAGCTTTCATCCATTCTTCAAATTAAACTTAGCTGTGGAGCAAGGAAATCATTCTACAGAAAGAGCATGTACTTATCGAATATCCTTTTCTACTAGGGGTTTCCAGAAGTCCCACAATCACTCCGTGTTAACCACATGACAAACAAAAGCCAATTTAGCGTCCAGGCTTTTCTGGACCAAAAGAATAATTCCTCTTCTGAGGAGACCAGGGGGATGCTTTGACCCAAATTTTATCAAGGTGCTTACTGTGCTTTAACTGGGATTGAATGGTAAAACTGTATTATAAGGCTCAGCCACTAGCTGGCACCATGTAACAGCCATACTTGGTATTGCATGAAAGTATCTTAAGAGAACACATCCCTTTATCTTTCTCTAGTACACAATCTGTTACATAATCCTGATCTGCTTGTAGCAATCCTGCACTTACTATACACAAGGACTACATGACAGGGTTTGAGGAGTAAAGACAATCTAACTGGTGCTCGAGGAGAACAGAGACAGAAAGAACCAGCAACAAAGGTTGCAAATAGAAAGAAAACAATGACAACGAAGGTTGCAGGATTGATCTAATCAATATGTTACTCTTCAATGACCCAGAGAACTTCAGCTGGAACACACCTTCAGAATAGTAAGAGAACAGAACAAGGAGAAATGGTTTCACAGGTGGGCAGGTAGAGGTTGGATATTAGGAAAAACTTTCTCACTAGGAGAGTGGTGAAGCATTGGAATGGGTTACCTAGAGAGGTAGTGGAATCTCCGTCGTTGGAGATATTTAAGGTCCGGTTAGACTATACCCTGGCTGGGATGATTTAGTGGGAGTGGTCCTGCTTTTAGCAAGGGGTTGGACAAGATGACCTCATGAGGTCCCTTCCAACCCTATGATTCTATTATTCTAATAGACAGACTGGAAGCAGCACGTTGCAATATTTCGCATATCTTCTAAATGTGCCCACATGTGTGATAACATCCAAATATCATCTTTAATTTATGCTACAGGAAAACAGGTGGAGAATATCTTTAAATCCTCTGCATTTACTGATAGTAGTCATAAACATGACCATGGAAGTGCTCTGTCTATGTTTGATGCACATTTCTTACCTCAGCAAAACAAAAGGTAGGAGCAATTTTTAAAAAACCAAGAAATTAGTTTACAAGCTAAAAAAGAGATACAGACCACTAAATGTAATTATAATAAAATACTCAAGACAATGAGGGCAAAGTCCTAAGCTAACTACAAAATCTTTCAGAGTAACCACACAAGATTTGGAAAAATTCATAGCCCAAGAGATATGTGTCCAGCCTAAGATGCAAGCTGTAGTAAATCCACAAAATATGGAAATTTTGCAGCTGTTTGTTGCACAAAGAAGTCAGGAAACAGATTACTGCAGACAGCCAAGAACAGTTCTTACTGGGGACTCTCCTGTGGGACATAGTCTGCCTAATGAGTGGAACTGAATATTCATGTAAAGTTTATTGATTTTAAAATAAATTCAGGAGCAGACATGGCAGGTGATGTTGGAAGGGATGTATAACTGCCTTCAACTCTGCCCAGAGATGAAATCATCTGATACAGCCCTGGCTAGTCTTGGAGTTATTCTGAAGTGTACAGGCCAGTTCACCACAGAAACAATTTACAAAGACAAAAGTGTTGCGTTCCAAGTATATATGATCAAAGTTTCATCAAAAAACATTATAGCTTCAGTTAGCAAAAGTTACAGATGGTCAATTCAAAACAAGAATAAGACGATAAAGTTTCCACAGCCATCCTACCACAGACAATCATTGCAACTAATTGTCAGCCAGATGACCAAATTGTTATGCATGTGTAATTAGAAAACCAGTATGATTCAGCGACCCTCACCTGATTGGTACATACTAAAGACTTTAAAGACAAAGATCTTCTATGTCTGGTAAATGTTAGGAATGTAAAACTAAAAGAGAGAGAGAGAGATGTAATGAAATACTGAAACTCTATTATAATGTCCCTCCATTCATGCATTAAACATCTTAAAGAGGACACATCTCTTATATCTTTCTCCACACTGGAAGCTCCTGGCCATTACAAATCTGGTGCAGAAGCCTAACCTGTTAGCAGAGGCGTGCACAGGAATACAAATTTGGAGATTTTTAGATGGCACTTTCTATGCCCCCAGTGTCTGAAGGAACTTGCTCTTCCTCTCCACTTTCCTGCTGCAGCTCTGTGGTTAGCAGATCTGGCTTTCCCCAGGAGAGCCAGAGGAGACCTGTGGCCAGTGGAGATTGCTGTCAGTGGCTGGATGAGATGGCTTTTCCCCAGAGCCTCAGGTCCAGAGGAGCTGTCACCTTCTGGCCTGGACTGCAGTTAGAAGAACTCACTCTACCAGGCCCAGACCTGAGCTGGGCCCCAGAGGAGTTCTGTGTCCCCACTAACTGAGGGAGGAGGCAGTATACCTATTTGCTTCCCTTTACTTATGTCCCTGCCTGCTAATAGCAGCCCTGCAACCTACCATGTACAAAGAGTACATGACACTGACCAATAAGGGAAAGATGAACTATGGGTGCAACTGAATCCAGTGTATCATAAGGTGACATATGTGCAATCAAAAAGAGTTACAAACTTAAAATCCTTTATCAGGTTTTAATTTTTTTTAAAAAAAATGGCATATAGTTAGCTGCTAGATAAGGGATAATCTTCACATATGAAATTAAAATGCAGTTGTCTAGGGATACCCCAATAGACAGAATAACCAAAAGTATTATTTGCATTTTTGGAGTCATTATCAGTTTACCTGCAACCTTAAACGTGTACAGGGGGGAAATTGTGTAGTCTGCAATTAGGCAGATGCAGATGATACCATGTCACTATGGCCTGGTCTACACTACAGAGTTTGCAAGGCAACTTTGGCTCTTAACCCCATGTGGTGGGGCTTAGGCTATCATCCCCAGGTGGCAGAGTTTGAGCCGGCAGCATCTCACTATGCCCACAATGACAATAAAATCAGTGCAAGTGCTCTTGGTGAGGACATGCACTGCGGAGAGAAGGAATGTAGTGTGGTGAATGTGCAATTTAAGAGAACTAAATTTTGTAGGATAGATTTACCATCAGCTTTTCCATGTAATATGTACTTGATACAAGTTTCTTTAGTCCTTATATTTGTATCTGCCCTTGGTCTTTTAATAGAATATTCAGCTTAAGGGAGGGACGGGATGGTGAATTTGTGATGATGGTAGTAACTAAGTAATAATTTTTGCACTCAGCATTGACATTACAGGGCAGTTGAGGGGTGTGTGTCCAGTGAGACTAAGTAGTAGCAGGAAAGAGGAGTAATAATGTATCTCTATGTAAGGTGAGTTTGCAGAACCTGAAGAACTTGTTAAAATATGCTTGTTAAAGTAACTCTTTACTTGTTAAAGTAAGTAGCTTTAGCTGATGCATTTGTATCTTTTGCACTTTCTATTCATGACTGAGTTTCAGTTCTCTTGCCTGCCCATGCTTTTATATCAGTTTCCCATTTTAGATAGGAGAAAACACTGAGATAATAATCTAAAAAAAAAAGAAAGTGTGAAAATTTCCAAGGCACGAAAGGGAGATAATTTGTGAAGTTGTAATACAATTAATACCATGTCCAGCAAACCCTGGCAATATAGAAAGAGCAAGCGTGGCTTTATTAGGCACAAACTTGTATGACAGAAAGACTGAGGAAAAACCGCATCAGCACAGTCCTCGGTTCATGTAGTTTTTGGGATTTCCTCTGAGACCATTTTCACTCAGTTTACCCAGACCAATGGGTGTGTCTACACTTGTAAATTAAGTCGACTTAAGCTTGCTTAAGTCATCTTAATTTACCCTGCGTCTACACTGAAGTTTTCTTAAGTCGACTTAAGCAACTTGCTTAAGTCAACATAAGGAAAATAAAGTCGACACTGAAAATTAAGTTGACTTTATTAAACCTAGATTTAATTCAACTTTAGGCTTAATTCGACTTTTTAAAGTCGAATTAAGCCAGTGTAGACCTGGGGTAGCCCTAAGTCAACTTAGGGCTACTCAAAGACTGCACCACTGCCCTCCCTCCCGGGGGGGGGCACAATGTACAATTGGGCAAAGTCTGAGCTCCCTGGCACTGGGCAAGGAGTGCCCCCTGCCCCCATGGACCTGCCCTAGGTCCCCCTAGCCCCTAGAAGTCTACCTAGGCATCCAGTGTGGATGCTCTAGGTCAGCTTTGTAAGTTCCCCCCAAAGTCAACTTAATATTTAGGTGTAGACTTAGCTAAAGTTGACCTAAATTTTCAAGTGTAGACATAGCCAACTTGGCCAGTACTGGAAGAGCAGTCCTCTGGGATCCAAGAAACTCATTTTGACTCACCTTCATCACTCAAGTTCCCTACCTAATAAAGTAACAGCTTTTTGCCTATGTTGGCCAGACCCTAACAAAGGGGGTTTAACTACTGGATGATACCACAATTCCAAGTCACAACACACACCATACAGTTTATAGACTCATAGGGTGTATCTACACTTGTAAATTAAGTTGACTCAAGCTTGCTTAAGTTGACTTAATTTACCCTGTGTCTACACTACAGTTTCCTTAAGTCGACTTAAGCAACTTGCTTAAGTTGACTTAAGGAAAATTAAGTCAACTTTATTAAATATTGTTTTAATTCGACTTAAGGCTTAAGTCAACTCCCTAGAGTCGACTTAAGCCAGTGTAGACGTGTGGTAGCCCTAAGTTGACTCCCTGCTGGTGGGGTCATAGGGGGTGTCTGGCATGCCCCCCCACAGGGCAGAGCCCTGCTCACCCTGCCCCTATGCCCTGCCAGTGTCCCTGTCCCCCTTTGTCCCATTGTACCTATGTACAAGGGGGCAAAGGCTGAACCCCCATTCCCCAGGGCCTGCCCTAGGTCCCCCTAGCCCCTAGAAGTCAACCTAGGCATCCAGTGTGGACGCTGTAAGTCGACTTTGTAAGTTCCCCCCAAAGTTGACTTAAAATTTAAGTATAGACTCACTAAGTTGACTTAACTAAGTCGACTTAAAGTTAACTTTGTTAAGTTGACTTAGTTGAAGTCGACTTAAATACCCAAGTGTAGACATAGCCATAGGGTGCATCTATGCTTGCAACTTAGATCAATTTAAGGAGGCTTAAGTCAACCTAAACAAATCCACATCCACAGTGGGTTTTATTAAGTCGACTTAAGGAAATGCTTAAGTTGACTTAATAACACCTGGTTTTAGGTTGAATTAAGCCTTAAGTCGACTCCTTAAGTCGACTTAAAACCAGTGTAGATGAGGATTAGTGCCTAAATCGACCTTATTAAGCCAATTTAAAGTGTTACGTCGACTTAATAAAGTGAACAAGGGGCTTTGTCTACACTAGAAAAGTTAAGTCGACTTTGTTGACTTAAAAAGGTCAACTTTAAGTCGAGTTAAAGTCAATGTTATTAAGTCAACTTAATAAAATCAATTTATCTTTTCTAGTGTAGACATAGCCATAGACTCTAAGTGTGCGATCTCCTGCACAGTGCAGGCCACAGAACTCCAGCCACCTACTCCTATAAGAATCTGTAAACTACGGCTGAGTTAAGTCTTCAAATCATGATCTAAAGACTTTAAAGGTACAAAGAATCCACCAGCAAGTGAGCCATGCAACACAGGAAGGTGAAAATCCCCCACAGCCTTTGCCAATCTGCCCTGGGGGAAAATTCCCTCCCGACCCCAGATATGGTGATCAATTAAACCCTGAGCATGGGGGCAAGATTCGCTAGCCAGACACTAAAGAAAGAATTCTCTGTGATAACTCAGAAGCTAGCCCATCCAATGTCCCTTCACAGGCCATTAGCATATACACTGCTTCTAGTCAAAGATTGGTCAATTGCCAAATTAGACTGTCCCATCATACCTTCACCTCCATAAATCTATCAAGCTCAGTTTCAAAGCCAGCTAGGTTTTTTTGTCACCAGAGCTCCCCTTGTAAGGCTATTCCAGAACTTCAGTCGTCTGATGGTTAGTAATCTGCATCTAATTTCAAATATAAACTTCCTGATGGCCTGTTTATATCCATTTGTTTGTTCCCATGTCCACATCGGCACTGAATTTAAATAATTCCTCTCCTTCCCCGGTATTTATCCCTTTGATGTATTTATAGGGGGCAATTATATCTCCCCTCAACTTTCTTTTGGTTAGGCTAAACAAGCCAAGCTCTTTAAATCTCCTTTTATAAGCCAGGTTTTCCATTTCACAGATCATCCTTGTAGCCCTTCTCTGTACCTGTTCCAGTTTGAATTCATCTTTATTAGACATGGGGGACCAGAACTGCACACAATATTCCAGATGAGGTCTCACCAGTGCTTTGTATAGTGTACTAACATGTCACTATCTCTACTGGAAATACCTTGTTTGATACCTAGTATCACATTAGCTTTTTTCACAACCACATCATATTGGCAACTCATTGTCATCTTGTGATCAACCAGTATGCCCAGGTCTTTCTCCTCCTGTTTCACTTCCAATTGATGTGTCCCCAGGTTATAGCAAACATTCTTATTATTAGACCCTAGATGTATGACCTTGCACTTTCCACTATTAAATTTCATCTTATTATTATTACTCCAGTTTACAAGGTCATCCTCCATGAAGATATCCCAATCCATCTCTGTATTGGCAACAACTCCCAATTTGGTGTCATCCATAAACTTTATTACCACATTTTCACTTTTTGTGCCACAGTCAGTAATAAAAAGGTTAAATAAGATTGGTCCCAAGACCAATCTTTGAGGAACTCCATTAGTACCTCTCTCCAGCCTGAGAGTTCACCTTTCAGTATAACCCATTGTAGTCCCTCATTTCACAGTTCCTTATGCACCTTTCTATTTTCATATTAATCCCCATCTTTTCCAATTTAACTAATAATCCTCTATGTGGAATTATATGAAATCCTTACTTTGTCATCTTTCCTAGCTATTAATATCTATACTTCCCGAATGTAAAGATCAATCACTTTACAGATTGTGTAGAGCAAACTTATTAGTTCAGAGTATTTCTGCCTAACTTACTTACTATAGAAACAGTCTCAGTAGTTAAGTTCCAAAGGGGTAGCTGTGTTAGTCTAGTTCAGCAAAACAAACCAGGAGTCCTGTGGCACTTTCAAAGACTAACAAATTTATTTATCACATGAGCTTTCGTGGGAGAAAAACCCCACTTTGTCAAGCGCTTTGAAGATGCTTTCAAAGCATCAGAGAGAAAGTGGGATTTTCTCTCACGAAAGCTCATGTGATAAATAATTTTTTTAGTCTTTAAAAGTACCACAGGACTCCTTGTTTCTCAGTAGTTAGCTTCTGCCTGACTTAACTATAAAAATTGCAATACTTATTTGTTTGAAGACAACAGAGTCCTGTGGCACTTTTAAAGACTAACAGATTTATTAATCGCATGAGCTTTCGTGGGAGAAAATCCCACTTCGTCAGACGCTTTGAAGATGGGAAAGTTACAGAATGGGAGGAAATTAAATGCAGGGGAGTGTTCTGTAACTTTCCCATCTTCAAAGCGTCTGACGAAGTGGGATTTTCTCCCACGAAAGCTCATGCGATTAATAAATCTGTTAGTCTTTAAAAGTGCCACAGGACTCTGTTGTCTTTCTACAATAGACTAACACGGCTACCCCTTTGGAATTTGATTATTTGTTTGAGTTTGTTCAACAGATACTTGTTCAGACTTATCTTGTTTTAACTTGGGTCTGTTCATGTCAGCTAAGCCAGTCCTACAGTAACACTTTCCAAACTTTTAATCGTTTTACCACAACTTCTCCAACTCCTCACACTGACTGTCCATTCATCTCTCCTTCTTCATGTGAATGGTAATGTGAGTATAGAATAATGGTTGAAATGGTTAAGAATCAATTTTACATGTTTTGAATGAAAGGAAAAATGTTGCACAATCACCAAAAAAGAATGCAAGTGATATTGTACTATTTTGCAATTGTTCTGAATTGTGAAATATCTTTAATCAATATCTGTTTGGTTTTGGATTTTGTTTCCCGCCCCCCTCCCCGCCCCTCATTTTTTCTCTTTTCTCTTTCTCCATCCAATGCCCAAACTAAGATCATTTGGAATCTGGAAGAAAACAGGTCGAGCCTTTATCAAGATTCTCTACTATCACCATACTTGATGCATCTGATGAAGTGCGTTAGAGCCCACAGAATCTTATGCCCAAAGATATTTCTCTAAAGATAGTCTTTAAGGTGCCACAGGTCTTTTGTTGTTTTTACTATCACCAATTATACCTTTTCAAAAGAACAGCCCTTTTATACTGTTTTATACTTAAAAACCATAAAGATTTTTCTTTTGGATTTTTTAGAATCAACAATGATGTCTGCTTAAAAATACCAAGAGGCCATTCTTAAATAGCTAAATCCTGCTTCTAGCTGTACATATGTTAATCCAGTTGAATCAAGTTCCTGAGTACTGTGTAACTGCCAGAATGTGGCCCAAAGTATCCCAGTGGGTTAAACTTCTATTAATGTCTTTATTACAATCAAAGAAGCTGCTAACTGTATTAGAAGGAAATAAAGTTGCAAATACAGTAATTTTGTGAAACAATTATATTAAATATACATGGGGAAAATCATGGCCCTATCTAAGGGAAAGAGAATTTTGCTATTGATGTCATTTGAGCCAGGATTTCGTCCAAGTCGTTTAAACAAAAGCCTTCTTTTTCACAGTTCTCTATGTTTGTGTAATTCTTTATAGTCATGCAGTGTATTACTGGATTCAACAGTGTATTGGGAGTAAAATATCTGATCCATGGTATTCCATTCATTCAAATATTTGTTTTTAAATACCCCAGTTTTCTCCATCTTTGCTTTTAAATGGTCACTTTAATTATTTTATTTTGAGTCTCCATATTGTATCCATCACATAGCAAATAGTCTTCAAATGCAGGTACCATGAACATCTCTTTGAACTGATTCCAGGACTTCCAATGAGGACACACATGAAAATAATCATAACTGAAATGCTATGAGTTAAATGAGAAACCTTTTTGTACTTGGTCTCTCATTCTCTCTCACATTCTTTGGTAAAATTGTTCCGATGATAGAAAGTAGCCACAAGCCAAAGTCTGAGGAATGCTTTCACCATACTCCTCTTGCAAAAATATTTTTTGGTGTTCTCTATCAACATAACAAATGAGCTGGTGACATAGAAATGGAAATAGTTCATAACCTCAATGAACTAATATCTTTATGAATAAATTAGTTTTGTTACCTCATAGTAATGTAATGGTCTGAGTACTAGATTTTTTTCTCCTGTATTCCTAGCAAGCCATGGGATAGTCCTTTGTATTATTCTTCCTGCTTTCTATTAATGGAGTTAGTTCAAGAATAGCTGTGTGTGTGCATGCCTCACAGTGCAATTTATCACAAAGATAGCATAAAGATACAAAATTGGCAGCAAAGATGAAGATGAAGCTGTATTTTATTCAACACTAAAATCATTCTTGGTTGAGGCAGGAAGATTAGGTTTTTAGGACACATGGTTCCCTACAATGGATCCCCAGGAATACACTGAAGGAATGAATTTTATGTTAATAGTGTAGCAGATGACAAAGAGGCATCTTTATTTTTGAGTCTTATGTGACATAAAATATTCGGGATCTTGCTTCTACTCACAATATGTGAAAGCTAGAAGATTAAAAATACACAGAGATTGCCAGTTAGTCCTGGTTCCATGTGCAGAATCAACAGGCTGCAGAGTCTATAAGTAGAATATACAGAAGAACTAGAGAAGTTAAACTAGTGCTGTGAATTTGTAACAAATCTCTATGGCTATGTCTACACTTACAAAAGCTAGTTCAAATTAGTTAATTTGAACTAATTTATTCAAACTAATTTTAGTAAGTTCAAATTAATTTAATTCGAACTAGCATGGCCCCACTAGAATGCTAGTTCGAACTAGCCATGTCCATGCAGGGCACTTGCTTAGTTCGAATGAGGCAGTTGCATGAAGGTCAACCTGCTGATTAGTTCGAACTAATCAGTTAGTTCAAACTAATATGGCCACATTGACTTAATTCGAACTAACTATTTCAAATTAAGGGTTAGTTCGAACTAAGCAATCAAATTTATTAGTTCGAATTAAGGAAGCCCTTAATTCGAACTAATGAAAGCCTAGTGTAGCCAAGGCTTAAGTTAGTTCGAATTAAGCTTCCTTAATTCGAACTAACTTGCAAGTGTAGACAGTGCCTATGATTTTATGATGTGTGGAGTAAGACATGAAGTTGCTCAGAAATATTTACTAATAGAAGCTGGTCTACATATTCCTGAGTAGAAGATATTAAATTTGGTTTTGTTTAGATGTTGAAGAATTAAATCGCTGCACGGTCTCAGTCAAGGACTTGAGTCTCCCACATTACATGAGTGCCCTAATCACCAGGCCATTATGGGATGATATATTGGCTTGCTGTCAATTCCATCCAGGAGCCAAGAATATTTTATTCAGATTGATGCATTTCTCCAAAACATTTCAGTTTAGACAAAACAGCATTTTGCAACAGAAAAAAAAAGTTCATTTAACTTTTGTCTACTTGTTCTAATTACAACAAGGCAGAGAAGAAGTGACCCATTGTAAAAGTGTTGCACACCAAAGTAATTTTAGAATTGCCATGCATTGGCCTGAGGAACCTAATTACAAATGATCTCATTGTGGCAGTATAGACAATTAACCACAATTGGCACTTCTACTATAAATCCCCTTTCAAATGATGAAGATTGTTCATTATACCCAAAGATATACAAGAGAAAGGGCATTAGTCCACCATTGGTAATGCATAGGTATGGCTTTCCTGGGACTATCCAAAGCCAAATGTATCTTATTGTCATTGATATCTATTTGAATGACCAGAGTTATTTTATGTCATCCGCTAAAGCATCACATATCTCTGATGTCCTATACACTTTCTTAGCAAGATCTGATTTCCCAGAGCTGATTATCAGTGATAACAGACTATAATTTACTACAAAAGAATTTCAGGAATTCCTGACATAAACAACACACCTATCATTAAGAGCCCCAAACATTCATCTTCCAGTGGGTTGGCTGAATGCTGTGTTCAAAAGTTGAGAAGTGGACAGAAAACTATGAAGGCTGAAAATGGCACTCAGAAAAAGAAAGTGGTCAACTTCTTTTTTACAGATTGAAATGTTCCACACATAAGCCCTGGTCAGCCATCATCTCTTATATGTTGGGGATGAAACCTTTATTTTTGACATGATCTACTTATTAAAAACCAGACCCTCAAGTATCCATTCATAAGAAGTAAGTAAAAAAAGTTGACAGTAGACAGCATATGTCATGTGATGTCAATTGTACATGGGCCAAAAGAACATGGTTAAAAATAATTCATGAAGACTAAAAGTGGGACCTAGAACCATTCGGTCTCAGTTAAGTCTGGTCTTGTAAAAAGTAAGAGATGGAGTTTATAGTCCCAGAATAAATGAAATTTATTTCTGAAGATAAATAAAGTAGTAGTTTTAAAGATACGTGGTTTCATCCTACAAAGTGCTGAAAATTCTGGCTCAATTCAGCAAATTGGTCCAGAAGCATGAACTTAACTTTAAAAATATGAGGAATCTCATTGACTTTAGCAGGAATACTGCAGTAGCATACCGACCCACCCAGGTCCCCCAGTTGCTGGGCTGCAGGGGATACCGGGCCAACCCCACTCCAGGGCTGGACAGGGGCCCCGGACCAGGGTGTCTAGTTTCCGTACCCAATCTCCCACTGTGTGGGCCAGACTGTGGTGGGAAGGCACAGCCCTCGACAGTGGAGAGGACTATTCAACGCTGATGGGGGTTAGGTCAGGAGAGAAGCCGCCCTCCCTCTGCTGCGGAACAGTGTTCCAGTCCCAGCCGACGACTCTGCCCTGCTCCAGGAGGTGGGGTGGTTCTTGGCCACTGCTTTCCAGAGGTGGGACTGGCTGATGTGTGGGGCCCTGGAGGCTGCCTGCCCCAGACCCTGGAGAGAGACCATTCAGTGGTGCTCCACTCGCCTCTCTCCCCCAAGAACTGAATGGGCCCTCTCCAGGGCATGGGGGTGGGGGAGGGGCAGCCTCTGGTGCCCTGCACACTGGCCAGCGCTACCTTTGGAGAGCAGCAGCCAAATGCCAGTCCGCTCTGCCTCAGGCCGGGGGAAAGTTGCGCTAGGCTGGAACGCTGTTCCGCAGGAGATGGAGGGCGTCCCCGTCGCTGGTTCTGCCCTCCCGCAGTGCTGAATGGGCTCCCTCAAGCACCAGGGGCCATGGCTGCCTTGCCACCATCTGACCTGTGAGGTGGCAGGATGGGTGTAGTCCCCAAAACTGTGTTTGGGCAGATTTTGTTACCAGCTCCGTTGATGTGAGCATGCTCAGAACAAGGAAAGTAACAAAATCTGCCCATACACAGTTTTGCATAATACATCGGCCCAGCAGCTGTCTGGCACGGGAGGCCAATCACATTTGCCTCTGAAAACTTTGTCTCATTTTGTTTAAAGAGAAAACACATTAACAAAAAGAAGAAACATGTATAGCATTTGGCAGCAGCACTAGTGATTTGAAAGAAGTACTGGAACTCTATAAGAATCCAGGGATATGCTTTCTGTGAACATGTTAAAGTTTAACATGGAAAATGGGGCATTTAGTACTTTGCTGTTTGTGTTAATTATGCAAAGGTGGAGTTGATATATTGTCATATCAGCGTAATATAACTCCCTGCCTTTTAGTACACAATGCTTCTCCTCACCAGTAACAGCTTTTGGGGTAGGCGAAGCAGGTGCACACCTAGGGCCCCGAGCAGTAAGGGGCCCCATCACCTACTTTGTCTACCCCAAAAGCCTGTCTGCTTCAGCAGGAGGAGGAGCTGGCTTAGGGGCCAGGGCCACATGGGGGGGCGAGGACTGGAGCTGGTGGGGAAAGGAGACTGGGAGGGGAGTGGGGCCACAGAAGGTGATCCCCATGGGCCTATGGGGGGGCCCTCACAGGCCTATAGGGGACCCCACAATGGGTCTTTCCCTAAGGCCCCCAATAGCCAAAGGCCAACTCTGCTCCTCACATTTAAAACCACTTTGCACTAGTTGAAAGATTTTAAAAGTTGACAGAGCAATCTCCCCAAAAAGGTCAAATATATGAAGTGCTCCAAAAATATAATAGGATAAATGATCCTTTCAGTAACACCTAAAGAGATTGGTGAGAGGGAAGAATTTGGTACTTTTCTCTTTAAATATATCCTTTAATTGCTGTTTCTATTCCCTGTCTTCCAGGAATATGTTATTTCTCACATTTTCTTATATAAAAAAAAAATTCAGAACATCTTTCTAGGACACTTTGGTATCCCGGCGACAGCACTAATGTCTGTTTGCTGTTTTTGCAGCAGTTTTTTAGAGCTTATAGATGAAAAGCTGTTGATATTACAGATGTAATGATGGATATATAATATTTACCTGCATTTATAATACACTATAATTACAACATATTCCAAATCACTCTTTTCAAGGAACTCATAGGAGAAATGATCAAAGCTCTAGAAGATCAAGTTTAAGCACCGGACCCATTGTGCACTGGTAAAAACTTTCCCTGACTTCAGGAACATATGAGCCCTGCTTCTGCAATTGAATCCATGTGGCTACACATTCCCACTGACTTCAATAGAATACATTCAATACAATTCACAGACACCTTTGCATTGGTGACATCTGTGTTAGTTTATGATAACCATATCTATTTGATTCTGTTTTCTAAATATGGGACAAAAACTTGACCCACAAGTTGGGGATGAAGTGGTTCTGACTAGGTGTCTGTCTTTCTAGCTACAGTTGCACAACAGTATGACAGGGATAGCTGAGGGCAAGGTAATATAGTACACTGTTGGGTAGTATTTGTGATTCCTCTCAGAAGGAGAACAGTGAAGTGCACCTGGCTTATGCTGCTACTGCGAGAAGTATGTGCATTAGCACCTGGGAACCTAAACATGCCTTCCAATTGTCTGACTCCTTCTCCACCTCCTAAGAAAGCAGTGTGTTTCCTGGTCTACTACTTGGTGAACTTCCTAGTTTTCTCTTCTCATGAGACATATGTATTCTCTGCCTCTCAGGAAGTGGGAAGATTCTCCCTATGTCTTTTTCTACATCTCCTTTGTATGTGAACATAGGAAAGGTTTTCACATATAGTAAAAAAGTCAGAATTAATGGAAAACAAACCAAAAGGCTCAGCCATCAGAATACATTAGATGCATTGATTCAGGTTCAAAAGGAACAATATATTCTTGAGGTTACAGAAAAATGTTGGAAATGAAGAGATCTGAATCTTTTCCTTTATAACATGCTCATTATTATGATATCAAAACACTTCAAATATTATTTATATATACGTGATTTCCCTGCCTCCATGCACAGATTTTTTGCTGGAGGAAGTATAAGTCAAATCAGTGGGTTCTGCATTTTGTTCTGAAGCCAAAGAGACCTTTGGTCGTTTTAATGTGTGCTAAGAGCAGGTCTCAGAGTCATGAGTCAATAGTTTCAGTCTTGCTTTTGCCATTTCTATTATTACAGGAGAATGTAGCTGTTGTGAAAGCTGATTTCTCAAGTAGTTAGGAAATCCCAAAAAAACCATTAGGAACCAACTCACATATCTATTAGGTCATCTTTGAGTCACACCAGCAGTGCTAATGAGCCATAACTGACTGGATAAAGTCCCCAGAGGAATACATGTCACTCAAGAGAGTTCAAACAGAATAGAGCTGGCCTAACACCACTCACTTTTTTATCTCATACTACAGGGTGGAGTGCCACAATGCTCTGGATAATCTTGGCTGTGAAATGGCACTCTGAAGGAGACATTCTTGTGAAGCATTGTTTTATACTGGGCCCTGATACTACTCTAAATTAATTCCAGATCAAACCAGATCCTATTTGGCACCAAAACCCAAGAAGCAAAAAGGTAGCTTTAAGTCAACTTTCCTCACCACAACTTCTGTACCAAATGGAGACCAGGCAATTTTTTTTCCCCTCTCAGTCACACCAGTGTAAATCCACAATAACTCCACTGATGTCAATGGAGTTATAAAAGATACACCTAATTTGTCAAGAATTATATTGTTGGTATATATAACCTGACATGCCATAATGTGATATTTTATAGATGGGTAAACACATTGTTATCCATACAGAAGCATGCTATATTACGTGTATCAATGGAAAACTTTATTTAAAGTTTTGCAGTGCCAGCATTTCACAGTTCTTTGCCATAGAAGTAGATCAGAGAACATGAAGGCACAATCAGTAAATCTTTGAAAAGTTAAATCAAATAGATATTTTACATTAATTTCAAATACACTAAGAGACTTTCAAGTCTGAAGAGCATCAATCATAACTCTGGTGCTTTACAAGGCAGCTCTCCAATCAGAAGTAGCAAGTTCAAGATGTAGGGGACAGCAAGCTATGCTAATATTCCTTCAAGACAAAGAGTCTCAAATTTTGGCTTTACTTCTATTTTGATAAAGCTTTTTTTGTTTTGGTTTGGTATGGTTTGGGTTTGTTTGTTTGTTTGTTTGTTTGTTTGTTTGTTTGTTTGTTTGTTTGTTTAAAGAATTATGCCAATAGGAGATGGAGTTATTTATTTCATTTGAAGGTTCAGTTTAGAATGTGTTGTACTATTAAATGGATTTAGGTTAAAAGATACTGAAATGAGATAACCCCAAAATAAAAACATTGTTTCTTAGAGGAATTCCATTAACATACTTTTTGAGGATGGCAAAAGATCTAAAGCAGCTAAAAAGGAGTTTTAAAAGAAACGTATTTAGCCATATCTTGATAAACGAATGTTATCTGATGAAAAAAAAACCCACTAAAGCACAGATGGCTGATGATCCTCTAAGATGTGATTTATTATACACCTTAATCTATTGTTCAGTTGGAAAGAAATATCTTCATTTTCAAACACTTTCCACTTTAAAATATATCAAATATACATATATTTTTCTATTAGATTACATTATTTTTCCACTGACACACATGTGTGTATACATATTTGTGTATGTCAGTAAACAAATAATGTAATCCAGTGTATTTATTTTTAGTCTTCTGCTGCTATTCAGTATGGCTATGTCTACACTTGCTAAAATTAGTTCGAATTAATTCGAACTAATTTTAGTTAGTTTGAATTAGCTTAATTCAAACTAGCATAGCCACACTGGAATGTTAGTTCGAAGTAAGCAAGCACTTGCTTAGTTTGCATTAGAGATCCCCATTCATGTCAATGGCCAGTTAATTCGAACTAAGAAATCCACTAGTTAGTTCGAATTAACCCTTTAGTTCGAATACCCTATTCGAATTTATTAGCTTGAATTAAGGAAGCCCTAGTGTAGCCATGGCTTTAGTTAGTTCGAATTAAGCCTCCTTAATTTGAACTAATCTGCCAGTGTAGACATAGCCAACTGTACTAGAAAGAATAAACTGCAGTCAAAATTAGTATCTAGTTTTGTATTATAAGTTTTGCTTATATTTGTCTTCTATAAATCAATGATTTAGTGGTAATGATTAACACACACACCATAATCTGAAAGTCACTGAAGACAGTCAAAAGTTTATATATATTGCAACAAAGTTCCTCTTCTACCTTGGTTGGTCCCAGGGTTCCCTCTAGCAGTGGGTCTCTTTCCCTCAGGCCTCCAGGCCTGATAAGGGTCCTTTGCCCCCTTCAGGTAGGGTTCTCCCCCTCCCCAAGTCTTTGTACCTGTAGGCTTTTCCTGACTACTGTTTTTGCTCCATCTTCAGGTCTGTCTACCTTCCAAATGCACCTTTCCTCCTCTCACACACTCCAGTAGCTCTCCTCACTCTCAAACTCCAGCTACCCCCTTTCTCTGGAGGAAAGGCTTTTTAAGAAGTCCTGGGCAGGGCCTTAGTTAGCTCTGGGTGTGCTATTACTGAACTACAAGGGGAAAAGGGACTTTCTGAGGCTGGGGCTGATATATTGGCCTTCTAGTACTTTTTGGAAGCCATTCAGACTGACCCTGTCAAAATATTCACATACACAATAGAACCTCAGCCCTGTGAACATCAGAGTTACTAACTGATTGAAAGTATGTAATCAAGCAGCAGAAACCATCCTCCCCACTTCAGAAAAGCAAGTACTGTACAATACCATATTGTATTAAATAAAAACTACTAAAAACATAAAGGGAAAGTTAAAAAAAAAGATTTGAAAAGGTGAGGAAACTTTTTTCTGTGCTTGTTTTATTTAAATTAAGATATTTAAAAGCAGGTTTTCTTCTGCACAGTAAAAAGTTGTGTTAGGTCACTATTTAGTTGTAAACTTTTGAAAGAAGTACCATAGGCTATGTCTACACTTACTAAAGTTAGTTCGAATTAGTTAATTCGAACTAAGTAATTCAAAATAATTTTAGTTAGTTTGAATTAACTTAATTCAAACTAGCAAAATTTAGTTCGAACTAAGCAAGTGCCATTGATGGCACTTGCTTAGTTCGAATTAGCGAATTACATTGAGTTCAATGGGCTGCTTAGTTCAAACTAAGCAATTAGTTTGAACTAACATGGCCACATTGGTTAATTCGAACTAACTAGTTCGAATTAACCCTTAGTTCGAATAGCATATTCAAATTTATTAGTTCGGATTAAGGAAGCCCTTAATTTGAAATAATTAAAGCCTAGTGTAGCCATGGCTTAAATTAGTTCGAATTAAACTTCCTTAATTCGAACTAACTTGACAGTGTAGACATAGCCATAATGCTTTGGTCAGAGGTATGAACATTTCAGAGTTATGAACAACCTCCATTCCCGAGGTCTTTGTAACTCTGAGGTTCTACTGTATATGAAATCTATTGCTATTAATTAACCAGAACACATCATATTGTGAAGATTATTTTCAGCAAACAGAACTTATCATTAAGAGTTTCATTTAGTAACAGCATTAACTTATTGTTAGAGCTCTTACATTATTTCACAAGATTTAATTAACCCATATTTCCTAGTCAGACTTCCTGAAAGCATTCTAAAGTCCTGAATTTTTATATATCTAAAGAGAGAGAGAGAGAGAATCAGAATTAGAATAAGCATTCTAAAGTCCTCAATATAACAAAAACATTTATTAAAATATTTCTAACAATAGTTAGAAGAGCAAAATTCTACTATTATTTTACTTATTTCAGTTTTGAAATTATTTTCTAAACACCGATATCAGATAATTGACTCATGGATTAATATTTGTTCTTCACCAGTGTATATCAGTGTGTGCAGGGATTTTATAGGTGTCTCCTATTTTAAAACAGTCAACCATAAAACAAAACAAAAACATGAACTCCTCAGCATTAAACATTTACTCAACCTGAGAATTTCAATGGAGAAAGTAGTGTTAAAAGTTTATTCATTCAGTGCACTCTTTAGAGATGATTAACTGTCTTTATTATATTAAAGAAAACCCAAAGCCATCTGCCAAAGGCGATTGTGTCCAAGCACTGAAACCATTTCATGTGAAAACTCATTTTCAGGCTCCTAATTATTTTTCATTATAGTGGCAGTGTGGAATAGATTGAAATCGGACAGTAATTGCCAGGTCTGAGCAGTGTGGACCATTGCAATGTATCAGTTTAGATGAAGTGTGACAAGGATACATCTAGCTACTATATAACTTCCATTAAGCAACTTCCCTGTCCCTGATCATGTAACACTTCATAGAATGTGGTCAGCACAAGGTCATAATAATGGCTTTCTGACTGACTTCAAGTATTTTGTACAAGCACAAGCTGTTAACCCCCTGTGTTGGAATTGCTATAATAATGGCCAGTTATTACAGTTGTCAGGGATATGTACAGTATTTCTTCAAAAGGGAGAGGATTTTTAGAAGGTTCAAAGGTTCTAAATATAGCATAGAACTAATAATTATAAACACACACACAAACACTCAGAATGAGAGAGAGAGGGGGGGAAAAAAACCATTTCTGTAAAATATGAAGTGCTGTAGTTATTTATGTCCTGAAAAGAATAAATTGAAAAAGACATTATTTAAGTTCCAGTTCTTACTTTATGAGAGGTATCCTTTAGCAATATCCTTTAATCTTATATCTCACTCTTCTACCCATCTTATCCCCCAAGATCTTATGAAGGACCCCCCCTGACTTCAGTAGGCTCTGGATTGGGCTTAAATCTTTTTTGCTATCAGACAACTGTGTTTTCCTCTCCACTCTTTCTAGGTGTGCATGTTTCTCTGAAATTACCTCCCCCACTCTCTCTTTCCCACACAGACTAAATTTCCTTCTCTGTCTTCTCTGAATCCCCTTTCCTTTCTTTTTCTTACCTCTATAAACTTGACACTGTTACTTCAGATATAGCTAGTTACCTCTTTTATGCTCCCTAGGTAATGTCATTCATATGAGAAATACATGCTCTCTCATACATTTAGTCCCACATTTTCAAAAGCAGCTTCTAATTTCAGATACCCTCCTCATCTCAAGAAAGGCAACCCAAATCAGTGGCCTTTTAACAAAATGTTGTCTTAATATCCCTGAGTACAGTTGCTTGCTTTTACTACCTTAGTTTAACTGTGGCAGAAGCACTGAGAAAAACACTGATTATGTTCTCTTCAAAGGATACAGATTTTTTCTTCAATTATTATTATATTTTGATACCATGACAGAAATGCAAATCACACGAAGTTCCTTTCCAAAAGGTGAGGGTTAACTTCTTTTTGTCAGTTCTTTGGAACCTGATCCTGCATACAATGAAAACGTGTGTCTCAGTATTTTTGTAATATGAAGGGGAAGCTGTGCTGTATTAGCAAACATTTCATAACAGCAGTTTAGATATTGCATAGTGGTCTAATATGTTCTAAAGGTACACTCTTTCCATTAGTTCCAAAGGGGTAGCTGTATTAGTCTAATTCAGCAAAACATTCTGTAAGTTCCCCATCTTCAAGCGTCTGACGAAGTGGGATTTTCTCCCATGAAACTCATGTAATAAATAAATTTATTACTCTTTAAAAGTGCCACTGGACTCCTTGTTTGTTTTACTCTTGCTATTAGAATAGGTGTTCTCTTAGCTTGAGGGTCTGCTTATTCAGCACTTGATAACCTATATAGGCTGCCAGTGCAAATGCAAGTTGATTAAAAAACTGACTTTATCTTTTCTGAATAGTGATAATCTCCTCAAATTCCAGTAATCAAGATATATCACTTTTTCCTCCAATGCCATTCACAAGAGAGAGACTTTGACAAAAAAAAAAGGAAAAAATATATAATTAACGAAGTAATCTATCATCAATGAACCTGCAAATTGGAAATACTTAAAAATGCTCTCAAAGGCTGGTGAATTCATAATAAGACATTCTAAAATTAGTAATCTGTTTGTTTTTTTTCCTGTTCTCTCAGGAATGTGCCAGTTAATTTAACTATTGTAATAATTTAGACAGTCATTTTAGTGGAAGATGAACTTAAACAATAATAATACCATATTGGATTAACAATAAAAAGAAACAGTAAGTTTAGCATTACTATGAGTAATTAGAAATATTTTGCAGAAACCAGTCACAATTATTAAATGATATATGACCTGTGTGATTAAATGACATGTTATAGAAGTGACCTTTTATCTAATAGACATTTTCATAACAGTTAGTTCATTAATTTCTAGTAATTGTGTCCTGCATATATAAAATGAAGTTACACCCATTAAAAAAACTCTCACATAAAACAACAAACACCATTGCCAAAGAATATATTCTCCCTTCTCCTCCCCCCCCCCCCCCCACAAACACGCACTGTCATCCAACAAATTTATGGAGTACCTCAGATTTAATTTTTGTTTGTGTGGACAAACAGTTATTCTATCCTACAATTAGAATAAGTCATCCCTTCTGTAGGGCCCAACGTAAGAGTGTGTTGCATGAGGAATTGTCGGTAGGTGGTGTTGCCATTAATCAGCCCAGACCAAAAGTTAACCCTGTGTATAAGCAAAACAGAGCTGATGCTGATCAAGGACGTACCTTGTCCCCACCAAGTAGCAAACATAACTTGCAAGCTCTGTAAAATAATAAGCTAAGACCGGGACAAAGGTATGTTGTAAATAAGTATGAAAAACTCCATGCTATTTACCTACTTAGTAAGCTCAAAAGGTATAAAAAGATGGCAAGTACGCCCCCCCCCCCCCCCAAGTTGGAACCTCGTTGTCAGGAAAACTGCTATGTTCACCACCATGTGTCATCATTCCCCATGCTCTGCGCCTGCAGTTTTTTAACTGGGGCTCCCATCTGCTGAAGGGGCATAAGATTTAGTACTTTCCTATTTCTTTGCTTTCTTGTCTATATTTTTAATAAAACTGTTTTGCTTTTACCTTTTATCTTGTCTCCCAGTGTTGTGCCTACCAAACCCATCAAACCTTAGGAGCTGAGCTAATATCCTGTAACACCTTCATAACAATTTAAAACATATGAATGAATGTTTTGATATTCTTGTCATTTACTTGTAGTCCCCATTGATTTTTTTTTTTAAAGTATAATATTGGATTCTGAGAATATTGCAGATTTGGAATTCTGTTCATTAGAAAAGGACCCCAGGCTTCTGTGCTATGAAAATATCATGTTCACAGTCAGGTGGCTAGCTCAATACAAATTATAAGTGTTCCTTTTCTTTTCTGCTACCACACTACAGTACTCAGTAAACCTGATGATTCTTCAGAGAAATAATTTCCAGGAGACATGTCCCCACTGAAGTCAGTGGCCAAGCTCAAACAAACAGCTGCATATTAAGATTTTTGATAATGGAACAGATTAATGGCCCACCTAGTGTTTGACAAAAGGCCAAACCTATATTCTTAGAGAAAAAGGTAACCACCACCTAATCTTCATTAATGCACCTAATTATTCAATAATATGATATAAGAAGGGGAATTTTTTCCTGACTCCATCTAGCATTCAAATGGTTATTTGAAACATGATGATTGATTGTCCTTGAACGTTTATTCTCACTCCCATAATTTACTAATACACTACTAGTACCTCATGCTTTTAAAATCTTATTTGACTATATTAAAAGGAGAGGATTACACATTGGTGTATTTGTATTACTACAGACCATTACTTCCTAGAGATCATAAGGTGTCTGAACAATAGGTGCATATTGCATGGAAGTTGCTTGAGAAAGTAAACAATGTTTTTTATCAGTGTTAACAGAAAAAAAAAAAAAAAGCTTTAAGCTAATTCTTCTAGTCCATTCTTTATTTTTAATATCATATTGCAGGTGCTTTTTAACTTAACATTTAGAATGACTGATGTTTCACATACAGTACATTAATGTTGACTGGAACTTTTCAGATGTCTGTCTAAGAAATGCTTATTTCACTTCATGTATTTCAAACTTATTAACAATCATGTAACTCATGTCTAACCCATAAAATGTCATATTTGTAGGAGTGATTTTTGAGCAGCAAATTTGTTTTTAATGCAGTCTTCTGTCTAATTAGTCCTATTAAAATGGACATTTTTACAGAAGCTGGTAGAGGAATAATAATTAGGACCCATTTAGTTGTGCAGTTCACTGAAAACCTGTTCTTCCTTATTTAGTCTCAAAGTACATTCATCATTAAATGAGGTTACTAAATAGCTCCTGTTAGATGTATATTTCTTTTCATTTTACAGTTTAAATATGTTTATGTTTTAAAGATGAAATACTTCTTTATATGACAAAGCATCCTAATCTGCAAGCCTCCTGTTTGCAGAAATCCCATTGAACCAAACTGAAGTTCAAGGTACTGAAGGATTTTATTATTGGATCCCGTTACTCACTGTAACAGTTCACATTTCCATCCCATCTGCCATTCAAGATCTAAATAAAAGCAGTATTATTTTGGCAATTCTCATATTCAAAGGTAAATGCTAGAAACAGCACACTGAACATGAGTAAGAAGTAGGTTTTCAATGTACTCTTCTTATGCCATGCTTTATTTTAAAAACAGAAGAGAAAATCTTTGTGATATGTCCAATTTCTTCCTGAACCCACCTTTTTCTCAGTTCAGCTTTGTGCAATTCAGGAACACCTGGGAAATGCACGTACCCACATTTGCTGTGAACACCTCAATGTTGCATTTTTGGTGCATTTTACATTATTGTGCTTTGTGTTCGACGTAGTGTGCTCTTTTTCTCTATACAGTGCCTTGAAATGAATGGACTAATCAAACCCCTGTAGTCTAAAAAGGAGGACACAAGAAGATGTGTGAGAAGAAATAATAAAGATCGGGTTCACTAGCTTTGTACTGCATAATAGCTGTCAAAATGAAATAGAAGGGATCAGAATGATGATATTAAAGGAGATAAGTCCCCTATATATCACCATCAATTCAATATCTGCAGTGAAAGTGAAAAGTCAAGTAATGAGAATTTCCCAAGAATGCACAGATCCTTGTAAAATAATAAAAGAATAATCCCTGTAATTTATGTAAATTATCATCTCCTTATTCACTTGACCACAGAACAGCTGTATAACTATCTGTATTCAGACTCGATTATATAACTGCTACTAACTGTGGAAGAGAACACAATTTCATCAAAACAAAAAAAAGGAGTCCTGTGGTACTTTTAAAGATTAGCAAATTTATTTTTTGCATGAGCTTTCATGGGCAAAGTCCCACTTCATCAGATGCCAGAAAGTGGACAATTTTATCAAGTTTCCTTATGAAACAGAGTGGTTGTCTCTCACCACTTATATAGAAATGCAGGCTCTTCTATCTTTTGTATCTAAGTTTCTTCTGTTGTCTCCATCACATTAAAATAAAAATTATGAGATGCTCATACATTATTCTCACAGCACCCTGTGATTTAGTGATTTGTAGTTCATCCCATTTTATGGTTGGAACTTGAGACACAGCGAGCCTAAAGGCCAGATTTTTAAAGATATGTAGGTGCCTAAAGATGAAGATAGGCACCCCAAGAGAGTTTAAAAAAAAGCCTAGATGCCTAACTGTCAGAAGCAGTTTTGAAAATTTGAATAAACACTTATCTACCTTATTAGACATGTAAAAATCTAACTTTACTGTAATTGGGGAGAGGAATCTGAGCCTATGAGCTTGATCTTGAAATGTTTGCTTATGGGAGTAGATGCTTTAAATTTTGTGAAAATTAAACTTTTCTCATGAGCACAGATTGCAAAATCAGATCCTATGTTTATAAATTATTGCCTATAAAAGGTTTTCAGGAATAAATATCAATCTTGTAAACTTCCCCACATCAGCTCACAATTGGCTCATTCATGACTTGAAAGGACCAGCTATTATCATTAATGTTATATGAGATCTATGTCTAAATTTCAAAGAGTGGTATTTCCTTTATTTATTCTTAGCTAAATAACAGAATTGTAAATCAACTTTTAAGAACATAAGAACATAAGAAAGGCCGTACTGGGTCAGACCA